>CM052080.1:7813824-8093824 GCA_020010945.3 Muscidifurax raptorellus
TGCAGCTAATTATGCAAGCGCCTGGCCCGATGCTCTTTCCGAGAGATACAGATTTTCGGGCTGCGCCGGTTGAGCTTGCGGCTTTTTAAATTCCTCTCAATGTTTCTTATAACATATATAATAATTATTTTTCTGACGAACGACATTTTTAATCAACCTGCTGCGTGCAGAGGATTGAATGCAGTAAATATGTTCCGACGAAGCTTTTGATTAGCTAACGGTGGGCTAATTATAAATTCTTGCAACGAGATATTGATTAACGATCGAAGCCATTGCAATACTAGCTATAGCGTAAGCTTGTGCTACATGAAAAGCAATGCATGTATTGTATGCAATACTATATTATAACAATGGACAATAAACACTGTAAACTCTCCTATTATGTCGCTTATAGGCTGTAATCAAAGTATATTGTATTTTAACGCGGTTTCAACTGAATTTTCCTATGAAATTACAGGACCAATTGCTTGCCCAATTTCTTATCTCTACGCCGGTACCCATTTTTTCATGGCTAATTTTGCTCCGAAAAATTTAATTGAAATAAAATGTGTACTATACGCTACTTAATTAATTAAATGCACTCACTCTTTGCTCATGGATCTCAGCACGAGAGCATTGAATATTTGTCATTTGGAGTCCGGTAATTACAGGAAAGGCTGAGTGGGAGCATCAGGTATATATAGCCGAGTTTCACGTGCGAGCCCGAAATCGGTCACGGAAATTAATTAACGATAAGAAAGATTAATTAGTCCGACCAACTCTCTCGCGCGTGTACATACATATATATGTACGCAGAGGGAAGTTAGTCAGTCGATTTCGATGCATCGATATCCGTATCTCGCTCGGCTTAATTTCGCTGCAGTGAGAGCTATGAGCGACGAAAGGGCGCGATTTCGAACTGACGCTTACAAATTTCGATCATTACATGTAAACCGCTTGTAAAATTTTTGCCCGACGACGCCCGCGCATATGGATCTCTGATTATAAAAGTAATTAACGAGATTAATTCTATCGCGATCTCAGCAGCGAAAGCATAATTAAACTTCCCGCAGCTGATTAATATAACAATCGCAAATAGCCATGGCACTCGCTTAATCAATTTGAGCGTTGCCGGCTATCTAAAAATCCTTTCGGGAAATCAATTGCCGCATACAGAGAGAATATTCAAAAATAACGAGTATACACGCGCGCGCGAAGAATCGGCCATCTCTCGACGTAAAGCGAACGAGCGCGCGCGCGAAAACAATGTATATACCGTCGCGTGTGTGTAGGAGAGCGAGAGCATCAGAGGCGGAAGAGATAAACGCGAGGAAGCGGCAGGTCCGGTGTTATACGAGGCGCTCGATCGGATCTCTATGGTGATTGGCTACCGTTTTGCTGACCGTCTATGCGCGCCGCGCATATATCCATATGCATGCAGCCGGCACTAGTGACGTAAGCGTTATGTGGCCTCCGCATCGATTATACGAATTGCTATTGTGTATATATATATATACAGTGTATCTCCTGACGAGCCGCGGACGCCCTGCCGCGAGTCCATATATATAATTGTTCGGCACTTTTTGTCGCGCGCTATAAAGATCCTGTATATAATATTTTTTGTTCTGCTTTGACCGTTTGTTTATATGCGTTCGCGGGACTGCTCGCGACGTTTATATACATTTCGAGATTGCCTCGAAGGGCGGCTTTATGGGAGAAGGCGCTTTTGGTATCGACAGCGGCTCTCTGTGGATGCCGTAAATCTGCGAGTTTATTTTTTCCTGTATTATATATCGACTGGATAATTTTCTTCTACAGGCAGTGTGTAGTATAATTTTGATGCGCTTTGGCGGCGTTCAATTATTTCACTGTAATTAGTTACATACGTTTACGTTACTGCACCGATTTCGCGTAATATTCGCAAATAATCAAACAGTACCTGCTGCGGCCGCTTTTAACGAATAACATTTATTTTTTCCATTCGAATTCGCGCGATACACTTGACGCGCAATTTACAGAGCGCGATAATTAACAGAACGCTGCGCAGCTGTGTGCGCGATTGAATAAACACGTCGATTCAACAAACAGCTTATAATTTCTGTTCCGGCGATTATGGCGCTAAATTTAAATAGCCGCGCCACTATTATCGCGCATATTTCGTTCAAGTGTATCCGTTATTACAAACATCAAACGTAAATCGGCCTGATATCGTAAATTCAACCAGTAAGAGAAAAAAATCTAATCCTGCAGCCGCACAAGTACGCGCGCGTTCGAATCGGTGCGCAGAGTGCAGCGGGCGCTCCGATTCGAACGCTGCCACTTGGCGGTTTTTCGCGTAATTATACTCGGCGCGCTAGCGGTGTATAATTAAGCCTGTGTTATATTTCGAGTGTCACTCAGGCGCGGCAAAGCTGGAAAGGGCGCTCGCGTGCATTATCGTCGAATCTGCAGTGTAACGAGCGCTCGCGGGAGGGCAAAGTTCGAACCGTATACGGAATGCGGCAGGTAGTCTTTAACCTCGTGAATTCTGTCTCTTCTCGCGGATTCTTACGACCCATTTTTCCTCGCTGGATATTGCTGCAGAGTCGCGTTTTTTATTAAAACCTCAGCGCGACGTGATCAGTGAGAGTTGGAAATCGCGCGGCGCAGCCCTTGCAAATCCACGTCCCAACGCGCGCATCAAGCCCTTTGGCTCAATCTAGCGCACTTTTACGTCCGCATCTCGCGAGACACGTGTTATTCTCCGCAGAACCTTGGCGCGCGCGAAGTCGAAGCACACAGGCAGGGCTGCGTCCCTGAGGGCTACGCGTAAGCCGCTTACGGGCGAATCCTTCCTGCTTGCGCTGCAGCGCTTCAAAGTCTCGACTAACAGTGATGTCTTCGTGGTACTTTAGCGCCAGAGGCAGCTCTACTACTGCGCCGTTGTTGCCGTAACGTTTCCTACACAGTCCTTTTGCAATATCCGTTATTTTGGTCTGCGGCGCTTGCGGTTAGTTTGCTATGTATTTTAAGGATTCGTTGCCTGTATCTTTATTTTATACGCTCGTTTTTAGTAGAGCAGTCGAAAGCGGGCCCGAAACTTCCATCTTTGGTTTGAGCTGCGCGATAGGGCCTTTAATTATGGACGACGGATATGACTGAAAGCTTTCGTCGAAAAGAGGCATCGTGTGATTAAAACGAACAGAACCCTGGTAGAAAATTAAGGAAAAATTTTCGTTAAGAGAATAATTTTAATTGACCATTTTTACCTAATTTTAATGTAAAAACTAAAGTCAAACTTGGCTAAGCCTTCACTAAGCTTTAGCTAAGTCGGCACTTGTATTTGTAACCAGAAATAAATTTTATTTTTTCTCAAATAAAAACTGCATTTTTCTCTCTTTTCTGGCTTGAATACGTATATATGTTTTGTTGGTTATATTTTGATTTTGCACAATTACGATATATTATCTATAATTTTTAAATTATAACAATTATTTGACAAACTTTAAGTTAGTATCTTGCATGATTTTCAACAAAGGAGTTATATATAAACGTTTATTTTGGTTTATCGATTTCATTTAGCTAAAACTTACCTAATTGTTTTAAATTAGCTTATTCTTAGTTAATACTTAGTTAACGTTTCTACCAGGGAAACAGAATACCGTATATGCATCAGCTTCAGAAGTCTTATGTATATATAGGTACATATAGCCACGTCGATCAAAGTCTCTAAAATGGAGAGAAATCCCTCCGCAGAATATCGTGATGATAATATCACATCGAAAATCCAGTTCATATTCATAAAAGCAACTCCGTATACATATATATATATATAGGTACAAAGAGAGACCGAGTTCGTAGTCCCTGGATGCCGCCGGCGCGCTTGCGAGCATAAAAGCGCGCATACATTAAACGAACTTATTATCACCGCATGAAATTCATTAAGCGCAATATCTAAACCGGTGCCGAGATAATACGCTTAGCCGTACTGAATAAAGACGGTCTTTACGACCTGTCTTTCCCTTGTGTATATACGTCATACACACGCGTGTGCTACGTTGCGCACAACGTTTATACATAGATCGAAGAATAAGCGGAGAGAGAAGGGGTCACCTTCGGCCAGAAGCCCCGTGTCCTATTAAATCTGGAACAACGACGCGCAAGAACTATGATTATGATGGCGGCGGCGACGGCGGCGGCCGAACGATCAGGAATCGATTTACCACCTCGTCGTCTCATCTCGTTATACGCTCGAGTTTCGCCGAGCTGTGCTGCCGTCCGTTGCACGTCGTTTCGGGCTATTCACATAGCGACGAGAATGTCTCGCACGTTGAGCTTCTTGTTTACGCGAACGAGGTTATATACTTGCATGACAGAATTGAAAGGTGCACCTCTACTTTTTCCTCTATATAATACCTTAAAATATCGCCGCACGACAATGTGGTAACGTCTTTATAAACGCGCGAGTAGTATACACCGTACACACCATTAATTGACCGCGCGCTCGTCGCTGCAGCGCGGTTAATAGCCGCTATTATGTATAGTATAACTAAGAAAATAAAGCACCTCGGAAGTAGACGATGGGAGAAAATTAGATTTCTGCAGCGAGTCTCTATATATATACAAGTATATACGAGTAGTATATACCATCGGCGCTCGAGCACACGAAAATGCTTTCGGAACATAATTCTCGTGCGTTATACGCTTTAAACAACGCTTTATCCAGCGTCTTTTCTTACGGATGAGCAAGAAAGTGTTATCGCTTGGGAAAGTCAGAGTCGCAGATATAAAAGGGGACGTTCTATATCCTTTATTCGCATTATAGCCCGAAGCGGGGCTGCGACTTCAAAAGACACTCGGTTATCGCGTTTAATGTGCGTGCGCGCATTCGTGTCTTCAGACACGGCGGCTTTCACGATTGAACGAGTTTGACTGCGTCGATGAGCGTTTGACGTGCGGCTTTTCATTGTGGCTCGGTTGAATTTCCGCGCGTCCTTTTAGAATATGCGTCGATGAAGGCGACTCGACATTCGCGTCCTGGTAATGAGTTATGCAAGGGTTTGATGTGCTGGATAAACGTATATCGCATCTTGGTTCGGATCGAGCAGAGGTTGAATGCCACAGTGATTCGCATAGAACAAATATTGCAGCTTCTTTCGGCGATGTTGAAATATTGCATCGCCTGGGCGTATATAACAATTTATATAGCTCAAACTGCATCCGATCCCCGACATAAACTCCGTACAGCCGTACGGTCGACATATTATTGAATCTAATCGATAAACTTTCCGAACAAATCTAGATTTTACCGCTATAAGGACTAATTGCATCGTATATATGGCTTGAATCAAAGTAAATCTATTAGCATGAAAAGTTAAAATAAGCGACTCACAAATTAAGATTGACAGAGGCGAGTAGTGAAACGCCAACTGTATTCTCTCTCTTTCTCTCTCGCAGCATAATAAATCTATAAATTCTTGCAACTCCACCGCGTGCATAAACAATAATTCCAAAACTACTCTGAAAACCGATACTAGAGCTTCGTCCGTGCTGCCGTGCAATTAGCCCACCGACATAACTAACCCACAAAAAAAGCGCTATATATGAAGAGCTTGGTACAACACCAACGCATCAGAGAGAGAGAGTGAGCTGCTCACGTCGCAGTATGTACAGAGAGAGGGAGAGAGTGAGTGAAATACGCGTCGGCAAACTACAAGTGCGCGGGTGGTATATGTATATACAGTATACATATAGAGCAGAGATCGAGGGACCGCGGAGTCGGACGTCGCGGATCATAGCAATACATATTCCCTGACGCTCGGGTTAGCCGTAACTCGCCGGGTTATGGGGTTACACGCGCGGGACTGAAGCAGTCGCGGTGGTATATCCAATTCGAGTTAGTAAAGCCAGAACTAAACTACATTAAACGGGTAATTTCCCATCGACCGCCGGTAGACTGGCTCGCTGCTGCAGCGTCAGGACTCTGTCGCGTCGGTTCTAGTACCGCTGCTGCTGCTGCTGCTGCTGCTGCTGCTGCTGGCCGCGAATTAGGTTTATGACGTCGTAACGATGGGAATATAAAATGTTTCGTGTAATAATATCAGCGCGCCCGAGCCAAGGCACTTTATTTGGCGCTGAAAAATTAGCCACAAGAACGCAAGTGTAAGCATCGTGTCAGTTATTGTATACGAATGGCTTATATATATATATATAATCGATCGGACAATATTCAGTTTCTGGCTTTTCATACTATCTGCGGAATATCGCGGCGATAATTACAATGAATAGCGCGTGCGCGCCGATAATACGGAATTATGATGTAAGCCGCCGAGAGTTAAAACACGAGGCAGCTCAGTTCTATCTCTCTCTCTCTCTCTCTCTCTCTCTTTGCCGCGCGTGATTTGTAGGGGCTCTCGCGGCCCGTCCCGCCGACTCTCCAATATAACGCCGCCATAATTTATCGGCGCAAAACGCTTTCCGCGTGTATACGTACACTGCATCAGACATAGAGAAATCGCGAGACTGGCGTCTTTCGCCTTTGTCCGCGTTCCTCATTTCCGATATCCCTCTCGGAGTAGTATATATATATATATATATATATATATATATATAACAGTATATAGAGCGCGCGAGTCGACAAAGCAACATGTAATGAAACTTTTTCCCTTTTGCGACGAGCTACCCTATTCATCGGATAGCTAAGTGCTGAAATACGAAGAGAAAGAGAAGAGGTGCTCTCTCTCTCTCTCTCTCTCTCTCTCGCTTCCCTGGACAATAAAAACAAGACAAACATTATCCTTTAGAACGTCAGAGAAAAGTTTCTTCTTTTGTTGGCGAACGCCGGCTTCTACTGCTTCTTCTTCTTCTTTCTCGGCTGTGTATAGCTTCTGCACTTTTGGAATCAAAAGCGCGTAAATTGCCAGAAAAAAAATCACTCGCCAGCAACTCGACGAGAGTTAAAAAGTCGACGGTGTATATAAAAACCTGCCAATTAGCTAGCTCGAGAGATTCCTTCCGGGATACCCACAAAGCAGTTTCCTTTGTGCGCGTTACATGCCCCACACGATCGCGATGATGTACTCCTATGTATATATAAACACGGCGTGCAAAAAAAAAATAGTGCAGTTACGTCATCGTCAACGTACGTATTATTATTCTACATATAGCCATAAGCAGCGTTCGCGCTTCATTGGAGACATTTCAATCGGCGAATTTAGGGGCAAAAACGGCGGCAGTCCGAAAATGCCGTGCCGAACGCAATTTTGGCGCAGAGTATAATATAAGGTAGTGGGCGCTGGTGCAGGGGGGCTCGATCGCGCGCGCGCACAGGTCGTGTAGCTTGCTCATTGATATGGAAATGAGTTACCAAGGAATTACAATAGAGATGCAGACACGGATAGCTGCAGGATCGTCTGAATAATGGATTCGCCCAACTCCTCGCATAACAATGATCTCGTGACCCAATATAGTGAAAATAAATCCACATTTGACATTATCTGCAGCGCGCTCTCATCCGCGCTCGCTCGCGAGTGTCTGGGCTTAGATATCGAAAATCAATAATAATTCGATATCCGCGCATACGCGTGCAGTATATATATATATATATATATATATATATATATATATACTCGCGCGCTATGTATACGCGCGCTCTCCGTTCACCCCTTTCTTTATTGTGCAAGCGCGAGTTACGCTTATATTTATGCTAATAATGCGTTGATAAAACTTTTATATTCCTTCTTACGCGGACTCGTGCTCTAGCTAGAAGTTTCATAACATTTTATCAGTTCTGCAAGCGCGCGTCGATCTCTCGCATATAAATTTAAATGCCGTATATCGAAATAAACAAATGATATAAACTCTCTGGAGTTCACCTCTAACATATCTATATGCGCGCGGTGATCCGTTCGCCTTGCAGCAGGAGCAGCAGCAGTAGCCGCCGGCCCGAGATAGTTTGTGATGTTCGCTGGTTAATTGCCCAAGCCCGGTAGGTACACATTATCCGGGGCGTCCTGGTGTGTGCGTCTAGTTAGACGCAGACCTAATTGCCACGATTGAATTGCTTTATTAATCGGCTCTATCGTCTCCGAAGCCAGCTTTTAGGTGATTGTTGGATACTCGATGCTACTCCTCTCTATATATATTATACTGCACACATGCAGCGCGACGCGTCTCGCGCTCAAGGGCCAGCACTGCTCGTGTCTTGTGTGCGGACCTACCTTTCATTAGCCATGCCATTAGAGATGTTATTTCAGGAGCCGCCATCAGCCGCGCTGATACGATTATGCGAAAGCATCGAAAATTACATCGCCTCGTGCGCACGCGCGAGCGTAATTATTTTTCCCCGTAAATGTCCATCGCGCGCAGTTTCATTAACAATTAAAACGCGCTCATATGATGCAGCTCGTAATGAGCAGGCGCATCGGTATAGCACTTCATCCGCCAGAATTAAGCCTGGCCAGCGATAAAGCTCTATTAATGCGTGTATACGTGGTATCATCGAGAGACCAGCACCAGCGGAACCCGAGACGGACGACGTCGTAATATACGTATGTGTACATAGAGCGGGGGGACCAGGAGATCAGAAGGATTAGCCAAGGGAGCGGAAAATTCGGAGAGAAAAGCACCCCCTAGTCATTTTTTTTCTCTGCAGATATCGCGCTCGTTTCGCGCCGATGTCTATACATACACATACATACGGATATCCTCACGTGGGTGGCTACGAGCGCCACGAGCCGCGAAACGAGATTTACTGCGGCCGGTGCGCGCATCCTCGTGAAATGGCATTACCGACACGTGGAGGGAGAGTATAAGGGACCCCCTCGACGCGCACATGTTTTACGGGGACCGGGGGAGGAGGCTCGACTTTATGATTTCACGAGATCTGTCCCGCACACGGCTTATAATGAGAAGACTGTGTATACCTGACTGTCACGCCGTTTCTTTCGTTTCATTCCAGCTCGGAAAACGTTTAACCGCGGCGTTTTTAATGCCCCGCCGCGTCTACATGCAAATCTCAATTTTATTCGCAACACACTGTACCGGATTTTACAACAGCTTCAAAAACCGCTGTAAAATTCATCCCCTAGCTCGCGGAGTTCTTGTTTTTCTTTTCATACACATCGCTCGCGCTCTTCTGTTTTACGGTCGATGTAAAACTTTGATAACGCTTCGTATATATTTTTGATATCGAACAAAAAAAAAATCGCAACGATCCTACCCATCCGCTCTCTGCTTAGCCCACGTCCACGCATAATACGATAAATCCTCGGCTGACAATGCACCCCAACGATGCTCAGCCGCGCATACAATAGCACCTTACCCGCAGCCAGCCCCAGCTCTCTTATTGTCGAGCTCAGATCGCGTCCACGTCGATGGGAGGCTAGTGGAGTTTTTAATCACGCGGCATAATGCATTAATTTTCCGGGCGGACGGAGCATCCGCCGAACCTTCTGCGCGCACGCGTTCCCAGCGCATCCACTATATACTTGCACTTTACACCGGCTCAATCTGGCATTAAATAACGAAACGCCGCGGCTATGCTCCCGCGGGACGCCAGCACCACCGCCTGGCCATCCATCAACCGGGGAATATCCTGATGCCCCCCCGCGGGAAAGTATAATGCGCGCGTGTGTGTGTGTGGATGCTTCATATGGCCGAGGCTGCTGAAACGAGATTTGGCGCGTGAGCGCGTGCTAATGCCGCGAGAGACGCGCAGGAGGCTTATATGCCCGAGATAGCTGATGTGCATGTATATGTATAGGTGTGAGTATACCGGGAGGATTTTTACGCTCGAGGTGACCCGTCGAGAGCTGCAGTGCTCTGATGCGATGATTGCGATTTATAAGCTTGCTTTGAATAATCGCGTTTAGTTACTGGAGAGGCGAAATTTAAGCCATCAGGCCTGATGCGTAAAAATTTGTATATTACCTTCGCAACCGGTATATCCGATGATGTATTATTATGCGGCAGCGGATTAAATTCAACTTCCGAGTCAGTCGCACATCGCGCACCTTTGTTCCTGTCCCGCTTTATACATCCTCCGGCTAAGCGAACAGCAAACTGTAGGCATCCTCTCTCTCTCTCTCTCTCTCTCTCTCTCTCTCTCTCTCGCTTTTCCTGCTGCCTTCCTGAACAGCAGCTACGGCAGCAACAGCAGCAGCGAAACGGCATACACTCACTTAATTGCAGAAGCGGCAATGGCCTTTAATGCGTTATGCTAATCGGTCGAGATTTACGGCAGAAACGTTTAAGAGTTTAGCCCGGTTAAAGAGGGGTGCGGTCGCGTGCTGCATGTTACGTGCGGAGAAATTATTCTGGAAAAATTTATTGCGCTCGGAACGCTTTCTGTATTTGCACATTCGCGAGAGCTATACTGCCTGTACGTTGACTCGGTGCTCTTAATTCCTGCGATTTCGATTATTATATGTACACGTCCGGGGTCCTCGCGCTTGGTTCGTTAGATATTTGCTGCTGAATGGCCAATTTTGGTATTTTCTGTAATCGAATAACGCTCTTAATTTCGATCAGTATTGTAAATCGCTAGCTTCGAACAATTTCGAAACGTCAAGCACGCGAATGTAATGTCGCAAGATATCGATCGAGAAAATTAAGTTGAGAGTTTTACGAACGAGCAGAGGTCGCTGTAAACAATATACAAGTCTGATTCGGCGATGGGAATAATTTCTAATCGGGGTATACAGCTTTACGATACGGTAACGCAAATTATATACGTACAACGCGTACAAACCTGAAACATGCGTATAAAACGCAGCGGCGAGCCCTGGCTCGCGCTATACATATATATCCTAAAACCCGTTATGGATATCGCCATTCGAGGATGCACTACTCATCGGAACGCATGAAATTCGAGTGCCTACGTGTGGCAATGACACTCGATCGATGAATATGAGCGTGCACGTATGCAAACGCACAGCCTAGTTTGACTTTATAACTATCATCTACATGCGTGCGTTGTGTATATACACTTGTAAATAAAGTCAAAGGGCGCGAAAAAGCTTCCGGCATTCTCATCGAGACGAGCTTTGTAGGTCTGATGGATGTACACGACGGGCAAAATCGCTGGAAAAATAATATTTTCTGGCGTTATTTTACACGCTATATATATAATATGAATGAATTCAAGCTAGTAAAGCTGTAACGTTGCATATTGACGAGAGGGTTACGCTTGAGCCAAGTTTGATTTTATGAAATAATAATAACTCACATCCATTTGCACGGAAGTTCGCGTACACTCGATATTCTCATCGGAGCTCATTGAAAAATAGTAATCGAAGATGAAAAGATCGGTATATTTATTAATTACGTAAAATTACAATCTCGCCCATGGCATGCCCGTGCTCATGTCGGATAATTATCGTAATGGTCGCCCCGCCAGACTTTTGCGCCAGTTATCGCGCGGCAGTCGATATACGTATATATACCTAATACAGAGCACGATAAAACACAGTCGCACGCAACGTTATACCATCGCGAGAAGGCTTCGTTATTTTATCATCTCCCTCTCTCGTGGTTCCGTACTGCGGAAAAACTCACAAAGCGCGGATTTACAAGCTCACGTGACGCTCGCGGTGCGCTTGCACCGACCCCCTTAATGAGCGGTTGACAACGATCGAGAGAGAACTGCCCCATGGTGTATATTTATACGCCACGCTTTGTGCATATATACGCGGCCGTTAAACGACGTTATGGGCTGATTATAATAATCGGCTTCTGATATGCATCGCCGTCTTTTTTTCCATTCGTTTATATTTCATTTAGTCGCGCGAGAGTGCGAATATCCCCGGGGAGAAAATTTTAAACGCGCCAGATGGAAGTTTCTCTAGTAAGCCACCGTGTGTGCTTATCTCGGGAAAGTTTTGAAAATCTAAGCAATTCAGGACTGATTATTTTGGAGAGTAAGGTCGCTATACGCAGTTTTTCGCGTGTATATATGTATATAGGACTGAAATATTCAGAGAGCGAAAGTACATGAGCTGCCAAGTCGAAAAAGAAAAGCCGATGCGATAAATCTGCGAAGAATATTATTTTTTCGTAGGCGAGAGGGAGAGAGAGAGAGAGGGAGAGCGAGAGAGAAAGAGAGATAAGTTTGTGAGTAACCCGCGGTATTTTAGGTCAGGATCTCGCAGCCCGCTCGCCCAGTTGAGGAGATCCGACTTAAGTCTCGTATTAACTTCCTACAAGTCTGGTAATTACTTTCCTCGGCGAGGGAAAAACTTCTTTCTCATAACGTTTCGCGGCTTTACATTAGAGAGCATTTGTTCTAGTTTTTTATGCCAAGCAATAAAAATAAGTCTGCGCGTGTGCCTTGTATATATATATATATTTATATATGCACTAGTATATACCTACTCCTCCGCGGGTGGAGCTTGTTTTCAGGTCAGACTTTAAGTTTTCTTCACGTACTTAATTCCGGTATTAGCGCCGCCGGGAAGCAGTTTATTTTTTTAATTAGTCGCGCGAATTTGCAATTCAGTATAGCATATAGATATCCAGCCGAGCATTTACAATTTTCAGTCCTATTTTTAATCAGGAATTGTTTAACCTGCCAGCGGGAAATAAAATGGAAAAAATCGCGGTAAATGATAAGAAACAGAAACTCTCCGACCAATCGACGCCGCTATAATACACTCGAGACTCCGCATGCATATATATATATATATATATATAGCTTTAATCTCCAGCCGGTGCGCGTATATAGATAGGCTCTCTTTAGCGCGTGCGCAGGTCCGTCCGCTCGTCCGCTCTCTTTTTCACTGCTAATAAGCTACTGGGATTCAGCAGCCGCTGCGTTTTTAGCTTTTAAAATTCCGCTTTTCCAATTCCCCATCCTCGCGCCTCTATATACTCGACTTGGCTCGGTTAACTATTACCCCTCGAAGCGGCTAACTACGTTCGCGTTTGGATTTCCAATGCTAGTATATGTATACATATATATACGCTGTTGCGCGATAAAAGAAGGCGGGGAGTAGAATGCGAGATGAGAGCGAATGAAAAAGTGAGGAGAGCTGGGGAGTTTGATGAAAACTTTCGGCTCTATAAGAGTACGATTTATTTTTTTTTCTTTTTACGCTTTCCTCCGGAAATTCGCGATGAAACGGTTTAGGAAAAAAAGTCCTGTTAATTAGCCTTTAGAAATCGTTAAACATCTATATCCGGTACACGATTGCATATAACAAAAGCATACATGTAGACGCGGGGAGGGGGATGTTAGAGGTAGACTGATCGAAAAGTTTTTATCGAAAAATATATTTCAATTTTAAAGAGCTTCTCCGCATGCCACGGCGCATCGATGCTAGACTTCCGCAGCGCGAGCGATATCAGAGAGGTTATAGACAAAAAAAAACGGAGCACATATAGCCATTAAAATTACAGGAAGCCTCGTTGCAGCTTTCAACTTTCTTTCAAAGCTCATAAATATTTTTGCATGGCCGATGAGCGGCAGCCGAGCGTCATCGAAATTTGAATTACGGGACCATGTAAATTTATGTAAACGCATTATACGGCTCGTATCGGCCGTTACGCGGCGACGCAACAAACTTTTATATACTTTCGAATTATGCAGTAGCAGCAACAGCGATGTCACGCATTAAATTTTCCCGCCTGCGCTATATACAAAAGCTCACGCGGACAACTCGATAATTCACCTGGAAACGCCATCGTCGCAATCGGCCATCGAGTCACTCGCGATGAACCTATTGAAAGCTCTCTCTATCTCTTATTTCGCGGATATACGTCGTCGTAGGCTACTCTCGCTTGGCTCATGGAAATCGAGGCGGGAATTTAAATATTTATGCGCCTTCGATCTATGTTTGTATGCATGTACGGCGAAGAGCTGCTGATGCACCGAGGAGCAACAGTCTTTTGAGAAAAGCTCTGCTCGTAATCCTGCGTAAGATCGCAGTTGCTTCGTTGTGAAGGATGTGACATCAAAGACGACGAGAATCTATTGAAGTAACTAATTGGACGACTGAGTCGATGGCCTGGTACACTTGAATATGCCAGAAGTTCGAATTTTGGAATGGAACAACTGACGCAAGGTATATATAGCGAAGTAGTTTGTCGGTGCGCTCGGACAGCAGATCAATGTAACGTTGGTATAAGTTTGGCGGGAACTTTCGAAACTGAGTCATAGTTACACTGTTCGATATAGAAACGGAACGTCTCACATTGCGTTATTCCACCAGCATCCTTGTACAAAAGGTATATATGCACGAGGGGAGAAAATTCAAGAAGACACACGCACTGCGTGCAAGCTCCCAAGTCTTAAGAAGACTCTGCTCGGTTTAGCGGAAGGATTGAAGGGCGATCCGCTCGATGTACTAACGTCTTGCTCGGAATGATTTCCATAAAGCCGGAGCTGCGTTGTCTGTCTCTGGCAACGCGACACGCTGTAGCTCCTCTAGATTTTCCAGCTGGTTGCTCGGAGAGCTGCCTCACCTATACGCAGAGAGCGGTTATCCCCGGAAGAAAAGGTGCAATAAAATTTGAGTGTATCTTCTTCTTTCCCCAAGGCGGCCGAGAGAGAGAGAGAGAGAAAGAGAGAGTCTCTAGGAGAGCCGACACCTTGGATTACCGGGGATTTGCAAGTGCAAGAAGCTTTGAATAAAGCGCATTGTCGCGAGGAGATATGGAGCCTGCGAAGCTTCGTTGTTTCTCTGTTTTTTCCCCTGAGACGTTTGCTCATGACAAATTTCGAAAGGTAAAGCGTTTGTTATAAATTGTATAGTAACTACTTTCAATATACCACAAGTTGGATATAAGCATAATTCTCTTCTATATAGCATCTAATCAAGTATAATAATAGCCGCACGAAATTATAACACGACATTAAATATCTCTACATATACATTCAGGAAAAGAAAGCACTCAGAGGTAAAAGACGCCGCAACGACTTCCCGCGACGAGAAGTGCAGCAACAGCAGCGGCATAGTGCAGCACGGTATACACCTCAGGCTGCACGTATATATACATATATACTCTTGCGTGCGGGAGGGTGTTGTTCCGCACTAATTCAAAACTACATATTTAATCCTAGGCAAAGTCTCGCGCACGCCGGCACAAAGAGAGCAAGAGAGAGAGAGAGAGAGCGAACCGCAAGTTTGGTCCAGCAGGAGTTTACGCCGCGAGGGACTCGTCGGCAAATGCATCTACCTCGAGCGCGTTTCTGTGCATCAGGAGCGAAGCCCTCGCATTACGAAATGGAAGACCGCTGAAAGACGAGCGATGGTCGTCGTCGGAGCGCGTGGCCTCTTTTAAAAACTGTTCTTTTCACGCTGACTCTATCGAAAAGCGGAGGAGCGATGGAATTTTTTTTTTTTTACTCGCCGAATGGAATTTTTCATCGATACACATGTGCTACAACAGCGCCAGGATAATCAATTTCGAAATATACATTTTCCTCCTGGAATATATATACATGTATATTATGCCATCCCAAAGGGTAAATAAGGCGACGAGCGGCCGTTTTCGCACTGCAGTGTAAAATAAAAGCGCGGACGCGAAAAACGTCAATTTTAATTTCCTTCGCGACTGTATAATAAAGCGGTCCATCAGCTGTACACTTGCATAAAAAATGTAACCAGCAAGAGAGAGAGAGAGAGAGAGAGAGAGAGAGAAATTGAAAATAGGCACGTGGACGAAAAACATTCTTAAAAGATTGAAATATAACGGAAAAATAAATAGAGCGCACTTCGGTACGTCAAAAGGATTCGACTAACGCGCAGTTTATATGTGTGTATATTCGAGTCGATAAACAGAAAGATTTTTCGAAAAAACATTATGTTTACATTTCGCGCATTCCATTGGAAAAATACACATTCGCGTGCGGCGCGTGAAAAGCACACAGTAAGACCTCGTGTTCTGCAAAAGCGCGCGAAATGCAAAAACGCGCTGTCTTTGCAAAAAATGGCTGGTAACAAAAGGCTTTCGGCGCGCTTTGATGAATATATTCCCCAAAGAGATGTGCCGCTCTGATGTCTGCGCGAAATCCCTCAATAAGTGCGCGTACTGCTCCCCCCCCTCCCCTCTTCCCCTCTGTCTCTGTGTCTGCTGTTACACCATACGATATACCAGAGCAAAATGCTCCAGGGTGCGTAATGCACGAGAGGGTGTCTCTCCCGCGCGTATATACGGATATAGGCAACCCTTTCTACGCGTAGCACAGCCGGCTCTTATTGTTAAAAAGCTGCGGAGCTTGCTGCTTTTCTTGCTTGCTCTTGATACTTAACCTTATAGTCGGAACGAACAGACGGGGATGTACATATATATACAATCGATATAGGCCCAGTTGGGGTTAGGATCCATATTTCGTACGTTTTTTCCCTTAAAAACTCGTATATAGCGCGTCTTATTCAATGCTTATATTTACTCCGTTTGATGTTAACGCGCATTATATCTAATATATGACTGCTTGGTCCTCAGGACATTAGGTGTATTGCTTTCGAAACAGCTACTCGCGCGTATATATGAAGCTCGCGAAACGTTTGCGTTCTATCTTTGACTATATACAGTGCAAGAGGGAGATAAGTTTATTAAACTTGAATCTCGTTGCTGTGTCGCATGCCTGGCCCTTTGTAACTTTGAGTACCAACATAGCGAGAGAAGGAGAGAGAGAGAGAGAGAGAGAGAGAGAGATCGAGAGAGAAAGAACTCGTCGGCGTAATCAAGTATACGGAAAATAACTTTGCTTTGTTTCTCATGCATTTGTAATGCGTGCATTTTTAGAAAAGCACGGGCAAATTTTTCCTCTTTCGCGGAACGAGTGTCTAGAGATTCTTCTTTGCTCTGCAGTTGATGAATTTTATTATACGAGTATGCTAATTTACGAGCCGTCCCTTTGAGAAGAAGAATCCCTCGGATATGATGATACTCAACTTTTTTAATAACAATTCAGCTACTCCTAAATACTCGCGTCCGAAATATTTACTTCCCGAGAACTAATGAAACGTGTTTTGCATTACACAGACGTATATATATATATATATATATATATAGCTGATGACGAAGAAGTTGCTTTGCGCGCGAGACTTGATTCCGCGCTTCTGCTCTGCAGCTTTTTGCGCTGGATCGCTGAGCCTGTTGTAAGTTCTCCCGCTTCTTATCAACTACCTGGTGTAGTATATAATATATATATAGATAGAGTACAATGCGCGCAGCTCGATGTATAATCCATATACCGCAGCCTCGTTTAATTAGCGAGCTGTTTTGTTGCACGCATGAATTTCTCGAGATAACAATAACGCAAACATAACGAGAACCAGTTTGGCTGTGAACCGGGCTGTTGACCCGAGAGCAAGAGACAGCGGGAGAGAGTAACCGGAAAAAGGGGGAGGAAGGCGGCGCTCTCGAATCCGGGGACTAAATATATGTGACGTTTCGGCGACATCGCTCCGATGATCGTATGTGCGGAGCTCCGCTGCTGATTCAGACTGACAGCGATGGCCGAGTGGCTCTATATATTGGCCGCGCATATAGCCACCCTTCGCCTGCGGGAGAGATGCCGGCAGCCGGAATCGAGAGAAAAGAGACGGAAATTACGAGGATTAGAGGAGAACGAAAGCTTCGCCGCTGCGTGGGTGAGTCAGTAGTTTGGCATCGGGGAAAATAAGTTTGATGTTTTAAAACGGGCTTTCTTGGATTTATTCTTTATATACACGCAATAACTCGATCCGCAGTGAAAATCAATCCGAGATAACGGCCTAATCCCGCGGGCAGCGAGTTGGCAAACGCTTCCCTCCCCCCTGTCTCTCTTATTCGAGAATCAATAGCAAATTAAATCTCGGGATTAAAATACACATATATATGTATATATATATATATTCTTCCCTGCGCGTCAGTCGAGAGTGAGAGAGGAAGGAGAGATAAGAGAAAATGAGAGACATCAGCGAGCGCACGTGTATGGGGCAGTCGCGCGATCGAGTTGTATAGGGCTGCGGAGCAGTAGGTTATAGGTTCGGAGAGCGCAGCAGCGAGAGATTACTCGGGCATTAGAAATAGATGGGCAAGCCGCGATCCCCTTTGGATCTCCCGGGGATTAGAAAGGATTACGTCTCGGATTAGGAGAGCGATTCGGCGATTTCGGGCGTCGATTGAGATTTAACGTCGCTGACGTAGTCGCTCGCATCTTCCTCTCCCTCCCTCTCTCTGTATATACATTCTCCGAGGCTCTTACTTTTTGCCGCTCTCAAAGGGTTAAGCTTGTTTTTCGTGTACAGACTCGAGGCTGTATATAGAGTATACGTAATTCTGTATTATAATACGAATTTTACCTTATTGTTGTGTTTACCCCTCAATTATGCAGATTATACCCCTGATTATATATAGTTTACATGGCTGCAGTTTCCTCCTCTAAGATGATCACTAATCAGCGCGGTTAATGAGCCCATCGATCTGTCCCGAACAACGTGACACTATAAGCAACAATTTAATTTATAACCCATCGGCATTCAATCTACTACCTCGATCGTATCAACCATACACCCGCACCCTTTGACTCGTCGCTCCCATATCCGCGCACATCAATTTTTCTCGAAGCAGGGTAACTATAGCTTCCGCAGCGATCATTGCCATTCTAATGTCCGCAAAGCCTGAAAGCTTACCCCCCGATAATGTCTCCCCTTAAAGACTATGAAGCACAGTCTCTTTTTCCAGGGGAAGATCGTTTTTCCTGCAAGGAAGGGCGAACACGCAGAGAAAAAGAGGAAGCAACGCGTGTATCAAGTAGATAAAAAGGAGCATATATATATACACACACACACACACACACAGGATGAGCGCTTTTGTCTCATGAGCGAGCTTGGCCATCCTGGGGACCTGTCCGAGTATAGCTGGCTCGTAACGACGTCGGCAAACAGGGCTTACACTCCCGGCAGCGGCAAGACGCGGCCCTATTTATTTCGGGCAAAGGCGCTTTGCCGCAGCGTATCCCCTACTGCTCGATAGGGGTAATCATCGGGAGGGATAGAATCCACCGCGCACGGGTATAATGACCGAGTCTGGACTCGCTCGTGATCATGCGGCGGCTCTCTCTAATCCACGGCGCACATATAGTCCGTGCGCGGATAAAACTCGTCGCGCCGGGGTTGGAAGATCTTTTCTTGCTCGATATTCGAGTGGATGTGTGTGATATATATAGCGAGCGCTATTGTTACCAACGGTGGGATAATGGAGGCGGCGCTTTTTGACGAGACTTTTCTTTGCGAGCGTTCAAACAACAATGCTAATGCCGTTCATTTGTCTATATACAATGGTCGCGTGCTGCCAGTATCATAGGCTGATTTTCAATCTTCTTCCCGGATGCTGTGGGGTGAATCGAGAATTAAGACACTGGGTCGCCGTGCGAGAGTACAAGGGATAAAAAAAGTGCGGCGGAACCTCCGAAGCGAAAATGAATCAGCGTAATTAGAAGCTGGTATATTTATATAAACTATACTACGACCATTCAAATCCGAACTCATTAAGCCGACAGTCGGCTAATTACACGAGCGGCCACTTAATGAGTATCCGTTTCTCGTGTAATTAAGCCATAAACAAACAGAAGCAGAAGGACTCGACTTCCCGTGCGGCTGGATCAAATTCAATCGAGTCGGCTCGGAGAATCTCAAGGGAGAGAGAGAGAGAGAGAGAGAGAGAGAGAGAGAGAGAGAGAGAGAGAGAGAGAGAGAGAGAGAGAGAGAAAGCCGAGCGAAATAAAAACATATTTTAATAATGTAAAGAGATCTCGGGCAGAGACGTATTCGCGAATAAAGTTGCGCGCTATATAGCTCGTCGAGTTTTTCACTGCAGAGTTTCTTTCTCCATCGAAGTTCGCGGAACTGCAGCGCAGCACTGGTCTTCCGGGTCGTTGGCCGTCGAGACGAGTGGATAGAGACTCGTAGGAATGCGGTGCTGGCCGCATTTGCAACTTCTATACTCTCTCTCTCTCTCTCTCTCTCTCTCTCTCTCTCTCTCTCTCTCTCTCTCTCTCTCTCTCTCTCTCTCTCTCTCTCGAGTAAATCAATTTTTCGCGTCCGCCAAATCGGATTCGTCCCTCACTGCGCTCGGTCGAGAGGAAGAGTCGATTCTCGCCGGCAGAAGAAGAGTCTATATAAGACTCGGAAAAAAGAAAGCGAGAGCGGAGCAGCGGCCATTTCTTCCGATTGCACGATCGGCTTCTCTCGCAATACCGAATGGCTGCTGGACGTATTGGAAGCTCGATTGACTCTACATCAGCGGGGCACACGCCGCGTGTAATATATTTTCGCAACATCAGTGAGGGTATGGATGCGATTTCGATTTTTCTTGCGATACTCGATCGTCGCTCCATTTCCAGGTCTAGGCCTGATGTTTTTTTTTTCGTCGGCAGGAGGAGGATTCTATAGTGTTGATCGCCGAGGACCTTCAACGAAATGGATTTTATTCATCCCGAAATGCAAAACGTTCTCCTTCGAGTTGGAGGAGAATGGATTTGCGTTTGCGACCGAGGGAATTCATAGGGCGCGACGAGTGTCGAAATGGTAATGCTGCTAAAAGGCGATGCGCTGAGGGTCCAGTCTTTCAATGCTGCTGGCACCGGAGATAATTAAAGTTGGATGGAATTTTTCGAATAGCTCGTTGGGGAAAGTTTAAATTGAAAATTTTGAGGTGTTCCTTTTAGTCGAAATCTGTGCGGTCGTGATATTATATCAATTTTCGTTACATTTACGCTGTTCGAATATCATGCATCGAATGCATTTATCCTCTGTTAACGACCAGACATATTATTGATGATTCAAAAACGAAGACTTATTAGGATACACACACGCCATAATAGCGAATATACGCATAATATGTGTGTTGTGTTCTCGTCATTCTGAAAGCATTGGTGCTTTCTGATACATGTTTAATTTCAATGACGGAATAACAGCGAACGAAAATTATTAATCAACCTCAGCGTGCATAAAATTAAGCATTTCCATTTATGTGCACAGCAACGACGCCCGATGTTAGAAGGCGATGAAGCCCTCCGAGAGCGAAGAGCGAGAAAAAAGAAATACGGCAGTCGGCCAATTTCCATTTCTCGAAACGCGCAGCTGCATATAGCGCGGGAAACAAAAGAAAACTGTTGATTTCCGGCCACTTTTTCTTCGCCAGCTGAAACGCTCCACCTCTGCATCTTTTATCGCCGCGTTAAATTTTCCCTTTTAAAAAAGACGCGCCCGTAAATAAAAATTCCTCCCTCCGCGAGATAAAGCCCATATCTTAGCGAATCATCGCAATGGTTTGCAGCGTCAAAACGGGGCCAGCTATACTCGAATGAAAAAAAGGGGCGGCAGAAAAGGCTGCAGTTAACCTCGATCTTTGTCTCTCTCTTCTCTCTTGGGCGTCCGTTTCGCGTCTGGGAAGTTAAGCGCAATTTTACGGCGGGAGACGCGCATAACTAGCACCACGAACGCTTGGACCTTCGCGGAATCGCGATACGATTGTCTCGCAAAGAACAAGCGGAGGATCGTCGTTGCCGGTGTTACGGACATTTTCACGGAATCTCTCCAGCTTGCGACGCGACTTATTACTCGAGAGCAGCTTTTGTCGGCGAGAGAAGCTTTCGGTGCTGGAGTTTAATTCGAGTCGTTGAATTTGACGCTTCTCCTTTTGCATATACATATACAAAGCGAAATGTAGGCAGCTTTATTTGTATGGATATCATTTTACGAGTCGGGTTTTACATCGACAGCCCTTGAAATATTCCCGCGCCGATCGTTTAAAAAACATCCATACGCAAAATTCGTGCAGTATTTTCCTCGGCTTCCTTTTTTTCATCAAGCTATATGACGACTTGCGGCCGTTATAACGGCTGAATTTGAGTTTGATTTTATTCTCAATATTTTCCGGTTAGCTACGCTGGCATGGGTTTCTCCCCAAGAATTTCAAGCGGATCCCGTTTCTCCAAAACTTTTATTTCACAAACTTGAATCACGGGCGTGTATATATATGCGGCAGGTTAACCATTCGCGGAAAATTCATCACTCCGGACCGGCTATACGCCGAACCAAAAAGAAAGAAATCCGTAAATCCCGCTTCAATTCCAGCGGGTAATTAGTCAAAACCTCACCTTTCCCAAAGCACTGCGCGAGTTCCAGCTCGTAAACAGAGAGCAGGCGGAGAAAAAAGTATATGGCGCCTCGAGAGCGACGATTGATGAATTCCCGGGCGCAAGCGCGCGCGGCGGGGAAAAAGATAGCGCCTTTAGTCTAGAGAGAAAGATCGTTAATGAAACGCAGCCTTGATTTCTTCTTTACTTCCCTCGGAATGAGCTCTTAACGTGGCGGAAGGAACGGCCTCCATAAAAAGCTGGCCGAGTCCACCCGCGAACCGCGCTATATATAGCATCAGCTCTGCAGCCGTCCGTATAATACGCAGAGGCCAGAGATCGCCATTTGTCCCGTCCTTCGATGTTTTCACCCTCCGAGAGCCTGGCTACGCTGCTTTTTTCCATATTATACCACCGCGTCATGTTCGCGATGGAATATTCCCTTTTTTTTCATCGCTGATGCGGTCGGAGAGTTTTTTATTTTTCAAGAAGATTCCTTTAATATAATAATAAATTTCAACGGGATTAATTTTTTTCGATGATTTCATTGTTTTCTATCCCACCATACTCTTCGTAATTAATCAACCAAAATACGAGTAGGATAGATATCTTGTAACGAAGTTAAAAACCACGAAGTACATGTATCGCGCGGTGGAAGCTACGAGAACGCCACTGCGAAAACGAACACCGGCCAGGGCTCCTTTTATTCCTTCCGCAGTATAGTCGCCGGGCAGCTTTTTTCTCCTCTTTCTCTCTTTCTCGACGTTTCGCGTCGCGCCCCATCGCTATCGCATCTCTCATCCCCCGAGCCGTATATCTGCCTACTCGTCGATCTCCGGCTCGGCCTTTTACGAGCTCCGATTTTTATACTTCCGCGCGCAGTTTTTTGTTCGCAGCTGCCGCGATCAATTTCCTTAGCACTCGCTACTCTTGCGGCTATACGCAGTATATACATATATACACTCGACCGAGCTGCTAACGGAAAGCTCAGCGCCGGAAGATATTAGCAATAAATGTGTTCTTCGCTATATATATATATATATATATATATATACATACATACATACATAGATCAATCCCGGTGAGTATAGCCGGTTATGGCCGCGGATCGGCTGTGTGATTGCGGAAGAAGAAGTGTATACATTGTGAAGTCTCCGAGGTCCCGCGGCAACGCTTTTCATTTCTCCGCAGTACAACCGCGTTCGAAAGCACCGCGCTTACTTGATTGTTTTCAGCAGCGCACCGGCGATGCGGGGAGTTATTGCCGTAGAGAGCTCCGGAACTTTGTTTTACTTTAATCGCGGCGCGAGAGGCCGGTAAACTGCACTGATATAAAACAAAGCAATGCTCGCGCTTGTCGGATTCGCCAAATGTCTGCAAGCTACCGATGCGCATAGTATAGCGTTAAAAAGAAAACATCGTCTCGGTCATCTCGACGCGCTTCAGTGTACATATATATATATATATATAGATATACGCGTATTGTAAAAGTTTCGAATGAATTCCGCGCGAGGATCGAGGAGTGTAGGCTATAGGGGCCAAGAGTATGGAATGTTATTGAAACTCCTACTTACCGCGCGAGGGAGAAATTCAGGGAACTCACCATGGAGGTCACGTCGTCGCGTGCCGCGTTAGCATAAAGGACCGAGGTAGCTTCCTCAACTTCCGTTTTCCGCGCTGCAGCAGCTCAAAGTATATAGAGTCGACGGTGTGCGGCGGCGGCAGTCCCGCAACTTTCCTGCAGGCCCGGCCGCGTGATCGCGTATATATATATATATATATATATATATATATATATATATGGTATACTTAATGTATACCTATATGTAGCATCGATGTGCGCATAGTCGGAAACACAACGACGCATCTCTCTCTCTCTCTCTCTCTCTCTCTCTCTCTCTCTCTCTCTCTCTCTCTCTCTCTCTCTCTCTCTCTCTCTCTCCCTCCTAACGTAGCGCGTGCGCTGCTGTCTATATACATTTCCGGAGCTTCCGGCGACCGCGTGTGCGACACTCGAGTGAGAAATGGTTGCGGAATCTTCTGCAGGGGGTCGTCGTATGTACACTGCAGCCGTGGCGCTATATTGTTTATCGATGTATTGCTTTTATTTTACGCGTGCAGCCTGCCTCTTTATATAAATGTATATGAATTAAGGAAGGAAGTTGCTCGTAATGCGTCTGTATATACGTGCGCGAGAAGAATAAATACTCAATACTAATTATGTAAGCACTTTTCCATATTATCCCTGTCTGTATAGTCGGGGCGATGATGGAGGTCTCAGCGATGCATTTTATCAATTTTTTACTATAAGGTCGGCACCGTGACCAAACGTTTTTCTACATATTTTGTGGCGTGCAATCCGAATTTTATGGTTGCCGGGCGCAAAAGTAAGTATTTTTATTTATTTATTCAACACTTTAGTGTCATTTTTACAATATACACAGAAAAACATTTGGTTATACCGTGGCGATCTTATAATAAAAAAAATGGATCACTCATGGCCCCTTAACTTCCGAACTAGCACTATCTGTACCAAAACCAATAAGTATATGTAAGTTTCCTAAAAGTTAGCCTCACTCCCGTGTCAATTTTACTATAAAGATATGTACTGAGTTTAGATTGTTATCGTAACTTTTATTAAATTACCTCTACCCATTAACTTGAGAAAATAAACATCGTCACCGTTGATCAATCGGGGTTGTAATGTAACATTGTAAATCAAAAAAGCGTATACCCCTTGAACTCGGTTTCTTTTGTAACGAAACAGCACGAAAATCCCCTCATCCGCTTAACTCCCCGCGTTACTTTTTAATCGTCGATGCCCAACTTTAATAAAAACAAAGCACATGGCAGGCGTAGGATAGTTCGTAAAAACCGATCGTAACTTCCGATTCTCCCCAGCTTAATTAGATCCTAATGAAATTCCTCTTCCAAGGTGTTAAGTCCCTCTCATGTCTCGTATATGAAAGAAACGGCTCGTGCGCGTACTAGTCCGCAAGTTTATGTAATTTCGGTTTCTCTCTCTCTTTCTCTCTCGAGCGGTCATTCTCGTAATTCGCGCGCACATAATCCAGCGTTTCATTAAGCGCAGTGGCGCGCGGCATTGTCCTCTCTTCTCTCGTACCGGACGCTCGTTATATCGCTGTCCAAAACAATGTACCCCGAGGTCCATGAATTTTCATTTCGCGCCGCCGGTGAATATCGCCCTCCACTGCCTTTTCCGAAAAGACCTGCCGACGGTGATAATGAGGCCTAAATTGTCGCTTCGTCGACGTCCTCGTCGCTGCAGAGGGGTATATCGCGCGGCGCTAAGACCGGAAGATTAAGTAACTCGCGCGATATTACGAGAGACTCGAAGATTTAGACGCCGCAGGAATTCCCGGCAGTCGCACCCTTGTATATATAGAGTCTTCGGGGAGCGCGCGTCCTTCCGAACGACGTACTTAGGGGCGCGAATGCTAGCTACAAAATGAGGGATCGCGCGAGTGGAAGAGAGAAAGCTTTTTATCCCGGCGACGACGACGACGACGACTATACTGTCCCGAGATAAATGCCTGATTGTCGAGTGCGTGAGGGATCAGCTTCTCCTATTCTTCCAACAGTTCAGGCCTAACGATCGCTATTATTACGTTGATGTGTATGATTATTAATCGTAACTAACTTTTCGAATAATATGGGCTGCGCGAAATACGTAATGAACTTCTTAATCAAAAACTGTTGCCGCTGCACATCGGTTGCCGAGAAAATCTCCTAGCTCCCGGGTATATACAACGAGTCTAAGATATATTCGCTCGTGCAACTAAAATATTAACCGGGGTAATACTCACGGAAATCCGAAAGAACAACATCGGCACAGAACCGTCGCGCTCTAGGCACATACACACCTATATGCATAAATCAGCGATAATCGTAAAAGTAATGAACCTCAATCAGCGGCTAAGAGGCAGTAGCTCTCAAGCCATTAAATCCTCGTTCGAGTGGCCCGGATTTTCAAATTAAAAATCTGGTATATATATAGTCCAGTACGCGTCAACGTCAGTTCCCGTCAGACGCGACGACGAGAGCAGCAAAAAAAAAATGCGCTACGCGGTAACTCAATTAGAGCCATAAATTTTAAAAGCGCCCCGGGAAAAAAGGTTATAATGCCAATCGCGACACGTGTGCGGTGTTGGATTACGATGTAGAGAGGGGGGGGGGGGGTAATACAAGTCGGGGTCAGGTGTCCTGATGCAGACAACCTAGACGCGGAGTCACTGCACCATTGTACACGTTTTGTCCTGATGAATTTTTTGGCGATGAGTTGTATAACTAATAATTGTCCGACGAGTCGCCTGTGATTTAAGTATACATATAGAAAACAGTGGATTTATAAACGAAACACGAATGAAATTGAATCACCGGCTTCCCGGAATCGAGAACTCGCGTTCGCCGGGAATAGAAGCAATTCACATTTCACCGGGAAACCCCGAAAAATTAATAAACGAAAGAGGTGAAGCGAGAATGTAAAAATATCCAGTGCGGCCCGCTTAAAAGATTCAACCGCGAAAAAACTGCCTCGAATATAGCAATGAGACGAGATGGCTCGCCGGATTGATATAGGCGCTCTTTTTGGTCGCAAAAATGAAGCACTTTATTAAAGTCCGAGAGCGCGGGCTCGGTGCGATATTGCCGTCCGAAATCAAATGCATTTAACATGAGGCCGAAAACAATAGCGCGAGAAGAAGAGATGAGGCATACATATACGCGCAATAGACGGAGGGGAATCGTGAAGCTTCGACAGAAGAAAGAGAGACAGATAGGTGCAATTTTTTTTAAACGAGGGATGCCTCGGGGGCGTATATAAGAAAGCCCGCAGTGCAAACTCGGGGGTGACTGTCCCCGTATATTTATCCGCTCGAGACACAGCGCCTAATGCTCGATGATATAAACGACCGGAGGCTCCCGCGGCGTGTGCACCCTCTTTTTGGGGTGGACCGCTGCAGTCACCCTGTCTCTGTCTATAGACATGGACATTATCCACGAGCGGCCTGTGGGAATAATATATATATATATATATATATATATATATATATACACACACATATCGAGCTCATCTTTAAAGAGAATCGCGGAAAGCTCCTCGAGACGTGATCTGCATCCGACAATAATAGGGGCAATAAAGGAGCTATGTATATACATAAACTGCAGCTCGGGGGGAAACTGCAGCGCTCGCGCGAGATTCTTGGGCTTTGCTTGCTGATGTTGTGTGACTGCGAGCATCGAGATATGTGTATACATACATATATCTTGATGAATATGTGCTACTGGAAGCTTGCACACAGGGACGGAGATAAGAAGGCGGACATATGATGTTTTATGGGCCGGCAGCAGGATATGAGATTTATATGCAGTGGGGATGTACAGTTGCAGCAGTCACTTTTGTTGTTGCTATATATAAGATGTTGCATCGATTGAGTTGTGTATACTATGCTGTTTTGCATAATGTGATGCGTTGCTCGAATTTAAATTGCTCGTCATCGATGCAAATATACTCCGACGCATATACGCGATGAAAAATTAATTTGTTAATGAATAAATTGTGAATAATTCAATTTACGTTACATTAAAATGAAAATTGCAATGGATACATCTCATTATATATACGCAAAATTTATACAAAGCAATAGCGTCGCTCCCGGCCATAAAAATTTCCGAATCGAAAAAAATATATAATACATATCGACATGCAGAGCTCAATCGTCCGCGATTCCCTTATATGCGCTCTCTCCCTCCGAAACGGCTCTAAAGATCCTTAACACGCTCGTAAATAACCCCACTCTGAAGAGCAGCCGTCCTTCCGCACACGGAGTCTCTCGAAAGAAGGAAAGGAACGCTCGGATAAAAATAAAGAATAGCGCAAAAAATTGGAAAAAGCAACATTGAATCAGGTCTTGAACTATACTGCCGCGCAAAAATATTCCGCATAAATCCACGGGAAAGCATTGTACCAACGCAGCACAATACATAGATACATCACAAATACAAGCCAGTAGTTGCAAGTATTTCTGTTTCTCCGGAACAGCTCGCCTATCTGCATACTGGCACTGGCCCTAGTCCGCGGTATTATCGATATTTTATTGGTATATTTAGCCTGCATTGACGCTTTTCTCTTATTCTCCGCGTGATCCTTTTCCTATAAAACCACTGAAGCGTGTAAACGCGAGCGAAGCGTTTGATTCGCGCTCGTTTCATCCATGCCTTATTTAGTAGACTTTTTATTTTCTCCGATTGGCAAAGCTGATCGCTGGTGTCAATACAAGCCAGCCGTGAATTTATCTTCGCCGGTTCTTTGCTTCCAGCGGCTGCTGCGGCCGACGAGAGAGAAGGAATATCGATGGGCGGGTGTACGTCATTGCGGATTTACGAGTTACACACGCGCGTATCTGGATGAGAGGATTCGCGCCCGAAGGAGTAGTCGAAAGTGTTTTAGGGGGATACTTTTTTTCGGCATCATTTCGCAAGGGTTTCAGCTGAAAGGCTGATAAATCGTTAGCCAGTTTTTCGGATATGCCCTCTCCCCTCGAGCTTTCAGCGCGTTTTATCAAAAAATGTTTGTATATTAGTATTTCGATCACACGCGATTCGTCTTGTTAAAACCTCTTGCCTCCCCGTATCTGTAGGAATAGGAAAGAACTGCATTATCCCGGTAAAAAGTCGATTGTCGAAATACCGTGACATATATAACTTGCAATTATACCCTCATGCCCAGTAGAATCTTTAACAATAAATTGATTTGATTATCCGTAATAAAATGTACACATTTCTTCCGATTTAACCCAAGGATAGCTCAGTAGCTCATCTTGCCGCAGATGGCGCAGCAGGAGATCTTAACAAGCCGACTCGGTCAAATAACACAATAGGAGCACAAAGGGCTCCTCGTCGACTGAATTATCCACCTCTACACTTCCTCGCTCAGCTGGCGCAAGATTACATTTGACAAAGCTATATCGCCACTGCCGCCGTTCTCATACATACGCATTGTAGACAGAGAGAGAGAGAGAGAGAGAGAGACAGAGAGAGAGAGAGAGAGCTGCAGCGAAGTACAATATCGTGTATGGCGTCGTATTCCGCCTGCGGCATAAGCAGCATCAGCGGCTAGATTGCAATACGATGCCTGTCACTTTCGGCGTTTTGTTTGTCGGGTGTGAACGCGTTCTGTCATATCGATAAATCAGAGCCATACATATAGCTCTCGCGTCGATTCGCAATACAAGAGAGAAAGAGAGAGAGAGAGAGAGAGAGAGAGAGAGAGAGAGAGAGAGAGAGAGAGAGAGAGAGAGAGAGAGAGAGAGAGCGAGTGAGCTAAGAGAGACGCACAATAGTCGCCGGTCAAATCACGCGGCTTATATCTACCATATTCCTGGGATAATCCCGAGCGCACGATTGCACGGGTTTACTTAGCTAGCCCCATTCGCACCGGCTTTGCGTGCCATTGGTAAATGTTTACATCATACAAGGGACCCCCCCCCTCTCTCTCTACCGAATAACCGCCTACTTGTGTGACCGTATACTATTCTCTCCCTCTCTCTCTCCCTCTCTCTCTCTCTCTCATCGTATACACACACACGCACAAGTATATATATATATATATATATATATTCGCTATGCGATTGCCGCTGCTCTTCTGCGTGTGCAGTATATATGCGGGAGCGACGACTGGATACAGCCTGAGGCTATCTGCGTGTGTATCTTTTTTCTCTGGCGTACCCCCTCGACTCGCCTCTCCATTTTCTTATTTCGTTCGCGCGATCCTGATGGTGTATCTTCGTTTTTTATGGTGCGAAAAGAGGGGGCGAGAGTACGCGATTATCGCCGGTCAAATGCTTCAACGAGTGGATCATCAAGAGCTCACTCTCTTCAAGAATTCTCAAGCTCTCTGTAAACCCGCTGAACAATGTACGTGCCACAATACAATTCGCCGCCAATAAGTTAATTTTCGTAAAAACCGCACACGCTTTTTAATTTCAACGCCGCAACTTATGTCCCGGATGATTCGGGCCGTTGCGGCTCATAATAACTTATATATATATATATATATATATATATATATATATCTGCGCGAGCCGCGGCGACCTCGTTTCTCGCGGAAATAAACGCGAGCGCGCGGCTTTTTAAAATCGAATCAGCAAGCCTTCGCATTGTTGAGTTTTATGGAATGGAAATTAGCTCTTCATTAATGAGCGCTTTAACGATTACTGCTGGTACTTATATATAGGAGCGTCCGTTGTTCGGCTATATGTGGTTTTTAAAAAATCATGGCTTATAGCGGATGTGTCTCGCGAATGCTGTGACTTTATGAGGCGTATTGTGCGCGAGACTGGACGACCCAGAGTTTTCATTGGGAAACTAATGAATCCTTAAAAATTCCAAATCTAGCCGTAATAACAGTCTATATATATAACAAACTATATTTATATGTTTAGTCTTCGATCGCGAGGACGGACGATATAAACTCAGGCTGTTATAACGAAGTGAGATTCGGTTGTATATGGCTTGACGCCATTGTGACTGGGTTTATTGAACAGAACTTTGTTTTACTCATAATGTATGCGTGGATGTATATTGTTCACGACTAAAACGCATGATGGAATATGACGATAGCTATATGCCACGTAAAATATGCGTATTAAACACGCACGAGCTGTAATATCAAACAAAGCAGAGAGGGAGAGAACGAAGAGCAATAGCGAAATATGCAAAGTAAATCTAAACATAAAGCAAGCAAGAGAGAAAGACCGACACTATCGCGCTTCAAGTTTTCGCAATGCCATCATTACGTCATGAAAAAGTTGCTCGCATTCAGGTCATTCCGCCATAACTACCCTCTTGGTAACACGTTGCCTTTCTTTACTCCGAAACTTAGCAGGCAGGCCAGGCGCCGAAGAGTAATGTTATGCAACTTTTGAAAGTCAAATAAACGGAACCTTCGCGGCTTCAAAAAAAAAGGCGGAAAAATGATAAAAAAAGCTTATATATACATAACCGAGAAAGTAAAACGCTAAAACAAGAGCTTGCGAAAGAGAAAAGAAAGGCATAAACGAATGAAGCACACGCTGCTGAAGACGAGCAGCGCAAAGTGGCGAGAGAAAGTCAAGCGAATCACCCGCGAAGGAGTAGTATAGGGAAAAGGGGAGGAATAAGACGCGGAAAATACTATATATATACAAGTGCAAGAGAGAAACAGAAGCGCCGCTATTCGACGTGCCGGCAGCGCACACATCCGACTTGCACCGCCGTTTTGTTTATTACCAACGGCACATAAAGTCTAAGATACTGCCGGCGCGTATAGCCCGGGCGTAAGACGTCGAATAAAGAAGTGCGCTGCTGCAGCCTCTATATATTTATATATATACACACCTTCGACTATATATGTGCAGCGGAAGAGGCAGAGAGAGAGAGAGAGAGAGAGAGAGAGAAAGAGAGAGGAACGATCGAAAAATAAAAGCTACGAGCTGGCGAGGAAAAGACAAAGGGAGATGAGAAAAATTCCAATTCCCAGGGAGAATAGCGCAGGATCTCGCGAAAACGCTTGTATCCGCGATTCACAATCAAATTTTTCCTCGCTTCTCTCCCGCGGGAGAATTAAGAGGACTCTTTCCCTCTTCTTCTCTTTTTTCCGGGACCTAACTGGGGAGAGGATCGCTATCTTAATTTAATAGAACGTCAAAATACCGTTGCTGTACATATAGTCGCGAGAAAGCGAGAAATTTCATTAGACGTCTCCTTGGGACGCGACGGCTTATATATTGCCTCCTGAAAATCCGACGACGTTGCAGGTCTCTCTCGTTGTCTACTATATATATATATATATATATATATATATATAGGAAAATACACAATCCAAGCGTTAATCTAGTTTCTTTTTAAATTACATATATAACGCGCGAGAGAGAGTGAGGGAATAAGGGTATCAGCATCTTTTGTTTCGCAGGCCTCATTATGCGGCGTTAAAAGGCTTTCTGATATTGAATTATTGTCGCGATTCATCCCTCTGGGGCTCTTATTACAGCGCGCAGTAATGCGTATTCATGGGAATATTATAAACTCAGTGCAATTTTCGCGCCGGGAATCAATTTGCATCATCAGTCCGGGTAAAAGTCGCGCTTATATATATAAACTCGCGTATAATGCAATTATCCTGACCTATCCCGTCGTAGTTTATGATTGAAAATTCATGATTAAAGCGAGACGTCAACCGGTCTATTTACAAACGCGTCATCGTCGCGCGCTAGGAAAATTATGAGGCGATCGTTTTCACCCTCATCACGCCCATTGAATTCGCCCACGCGCGCGCGGGCGAACTATATCGCTTTTGAAAAAGACGCGACGTATAAATCTCTTGACGCGAGCCTAAAAAAAATTTTTCCTCTCTCCGATCGACTGCAAACGGCAAATAATTCCCTTCCGCCCGTTAAACGCGACGTTTCGTCGGCTTTTTTTCCTACACGCAGACACGCGCGGTCCGAGGAAAATAAGGCCGACGGGAAGCGAGAATAAAACGTCATCAGTCAAATAATCTCGGTCGATTAAGCGGACTGTACAACGTCCCCCTGTATATAGTATATACGAGTTTGGCGATGTTTCTCACGCAAACCATGACAAATCCTGCGGCACTTGTTCCCCTTTCGTCCGCTTCAACCCCATCTCCTCGGTGGTTTATCGTCAGGCGCCTCCCTCGTCGTATAGCGCCGTTTTTTTTTATTTCCGCGCGCAGTTTATTGTTTCTAACGGTCGTTATACTCTCGCGAAAAATATATAGCGCTCATTGAAATAATCCATTAGAAAAAGCGCGCGCGAGCTTCAAACTCGCAATATTCTACACGCGGGTGGGGGTGGGGAGGTTTATTTTGTCCGCATATATTTTCGATTTATACGATAACGCGCTAAGTATATTCGGTCGTAAAGTTTATTCAAAATTTTTAAGTAGATGCAGTCGAGATGCGTCGCAGCTCATGCAATTTTGAATTTACAATTTTTTTTCATATACCTTTTAATATACGCATTCCGTCGTCATCTTTGAATATACGCGTCAGCATTGCAATAACAGGCAGAGTATACAATTATAATCTATCAGCGATTTCGCGCAAATTGAATTCCTCGACGCACGAGTAGACTATACGCGAGCGCGCGTCAAAAGGTAATTTGTTATTACGAAGCAGTTTTACAGCGGAGAGTCTTCTCCCCAGCAGCAGCCGGGTCGTCCCTTCGCACAGCTTTCGCGCAAACACACTGCGCTGCACCGCGTGGATAATTTGCATTATTCTCCCGTTCACGCCCCCGTGCAACGACGACGGCGGCAACTTCATTCCCTCGCTCTCTCTCTCTCTCTCTCTCTCTCTCTCTCTCTCTCCTTCGTTCTTCCGGTCTCGGGCACACTTCATCCACTGTGCGTCATAATAATGGCACTCGCGCGCGGGAGCGTATATACGCGCGGCCTACGTGACCCGTAATAATTTTCCCAGTCGCCATGAGTTTCAACTTGGAGTTGGCGCGCGGCTCGTCCTCTCTTTCTCTCATCCCGAGCTTTCTTTTTGAATTTCAACCTGCGAACTTGAATGGCATATTATTCAGTACGGCCGTCGCTGCCGTGCATGGCTATATATAGCTCGCGCGCGGAAAAGCTTTTTAAAGTTTTTTATTGCTCCTCCGCGTCGTCGCGCGCCCTACGACTCGTCGGGTTATTTAAAATTTCGCTTTTGAATGTATAAGTTTATACCGCGAGCTCGCGCGCGCGCACCGGGTAATTGAAACACTTTGTCATCGGTATCCTCTGAGGCGAGAGCGGTGGAATTATATACCTATATATATTATATATAATGGAGATTATCGAGGGATTTTATACTCGGTCGAATGTTGATTTAGCTAAAAAGAGGAGACTAATATCGCGCCGCGGTGCAATCAGCTTGGGTTGATATAATAACGTCAAAAGCGATTCACTTATAATCTCGAGGCAGAAACGCGCGCGCGATTTACCGCGCGTATTACAATAATAGCACGCGCTCGCGGGGTTCGCGCAATTACGGGCTGCGTAAATTGAAATAATTTACACGGGTCTCGGCTGTGTTTTGGAACTACGCGAACGAGCTTTCATGCTCCACTATAGCATCGGATACGTTATTATAATTTCTCCTAAAAAATATTCCGTAGACGATGCGGCTCGCAACGTATCAGTGTGTAGTTTCGGTCGGGGCTAAATGCTCTCGTCTTCGCTTTATATATAGCGAGTATTTCGGCTTTAATTAAATAAACGCAATATCGCGCTGCGTTTGTTTATTCAACGTGCAAACTATCCGCTTAGAAGAAAAATCGAGCGTTTGTCATATAGACAGAAATAATTGATATACAAAGAGCAATTCGAATTTCACCGGTATCTATATAGCACCAGCTGTTATTCCCCGAACAGCCTTTACGTAAAATCGAAACCGATCGAAAGAAACAAGCGCGTGTACATACGTATATATATATTTACTCAACGTATATATATATACCTCGCGTTCATTACTCGCTCGCACACGCTATATGCACACTTTTTCCATTCCATCCTCCAACAGCGAGCAAGCAACACACAAAGCCCTACAGGCTTCTCTCGCCACCTGCGCTCTCGAGGCTCGCCGCGATATTTGTCATGCGGAAGTTTGCGATATGAAAGGTGCGCGCAAGCCAGCCGGCGAAGTATACACCGCAGCGACTTAGCGAGAAACCGCACCACCGGCTGACGCGCGACATCGACTGACGCGAAGGTGACGCGCGAGGCAACTGCTGAATTATCGCTCTGATCGACCGGTTGTGTCGTACTATTGAACTACTTTTGAGTAGTAATCCACATCGTTCACCCGCCGCGACACGACGGCAAATAGAGTATAGTCAAAGCGGCGTTTTTCTCATCGCGCACTGTATACTCTGTATATACGTACGAGTGCTTCTTCTATATATGTGTATCCGGAAAAAAGAGGTAAACGAAAAGTGCACGATGGCCGCGGCAAAGGGTCAAAAGCTCAAAGCTCTCGTCGTTTAAAAATACGTTTACTCTCGCGCCGCTGCAGCAGCGGCCTCTCTTTCCATTCGTGCAAATTCGCCCACGTGTCCCATTTAGCCGCAAAGACAAGAAAGCGCAGGGCAATCGGCAGATAGGCAGCTCTAACGCGCAAACGACGAACGGCGGTATCCCTTTGCCTCTCTCGGAGAAGATATCAGTAGACGTACGTGAGCTTTGCTCTGCTGCTACTATATATACATGCCTGCGAGTGTGTGTGTGTGTGCAGCTGCGAATGCGATTCCTCGATCGATCCCCAGTGACTTGGCCTCGGCTCTGGCCAATAAATACGACCTTATCGGGCCCTCGTAAACGCATCTATACGTGATGCGCGCATGTGGAGAGGCCGGGATACGTATACATACATAGCTGATGTCAGTCGTATATAGGCATGATCGGGATGCAGCAGAAGCGCGCAGTATAGCGGTATCGAGCTGCGATCCCTCCGGTGCGTTTATTCGATAATCCCTTTCTTTTGAGCCGTTTTATTTCTCCCTCTCGCCTCGCGTTCTCTTTGCAGCAGTGCAGTGTGCCCGTTAGCTCGTGCAACTAATTCTCCTCTCCGTTTATTTCATCTCTCTCTACTTTACTATACTCTTTTCTCCTGCTCCTCCTCCTCTTCTCGGCAATGCTTTTCTCGTTTTTTCATCTCACCGGCTTCCCGTAGGAAAACTTAGCTCGCGCGCGCGGGCGCGCAAGAATCGAGTTTAATGGGTTAAGAAAATCATGTTAGCGCGGCCTGGAAAAACGCCCGAACAGCTGTACGTTTCGGAACGACTCTTTTTCCCGGACTCGCGGCAGTGTATATATATATGGAACACATCTACCCACTGCTCTATACTCTATGGCCCGCATTTTTTCCCCTCAACGCTACTTGCTTTTCGCTTAAATTCGCGCGCGCGAGCGCCAACAGCTGACGCTTATTTCGCCAAGGAGCGGGAGTTAACTCGGACGCGCGGAAGAAGAAGTTAGTATATATACGCTCGGATATCGGAGTATACTACAGAAGATCGTGCAAGGACCAGAGACTTACACAAGTCTCCCTTTTATTCTTTCTTTCTTTCTTTCTTTCTTTCTCTCTTTCTTTCTTTCTTTCTTTCTTTCTTTTTGTAAGTCCATGATGATATTTATACGGCGCCGGCTATAAAGTTTTCCTTGGTAATTGGCGCGCGACCGCAACTGCGAGAAAAAACTTCGCGCTTATGATCTCTATTTCTTCGGCTTTATCCTCTCCGGAGAATTCGAATCTCCCGCTCTATAGGTATATATATATATATATATATGTAAGTAGCGGCAGCGTTTTCGATAGTACGCTTTGACCTACTTACCACGAAAATCCCTCTCTTCGAAGCAGCCAAGAGTATATACCGAGTAAACGAGAGCGCTGATCGAGCTTTAAGCGTCCGCGTAATAAAAGTTCCCGCGTCGAAAGGGCGACTCTAAACTCGTGCGGCGCGCTGCTGTAATTATGCGCTCGCTCGGCTTTTAATCCCGAAGTTGACCCTGCTTGCGGGGATTAATTTAACACGCCGATCTGCGAGCTCGCGAGGCCTCTGATCGTATCGGAGAGGGATAATGGATGCGACCGAAAAAATCTTTTGTGCAGATTTTCCAAAAGGTACAGTATATATAGTTGACAAATTTTACAAGAGAGCTTTTTTCATGTCACCCGCGGTATATAGCTATACTACCTCAGCCCGACTATAGTCACACTATATATATATCCTAGAGCACAGATTTACTTCTTGTACCGGAAGAGGGGGCTCTCTCGTAAATCCTAATTAACGTCGTTCAGCCGTCGCAGGGTTACTTCGGTGCGCCGCGAAACGGCGGGTGCCCCGTTTTACCTTCAATTTCCGAGCTTTACGATCGAACGCGCGCGGCCGGCGAGTAGCCCCGTCGAATTAATCTTCGGGTGCAAGCTTTCCTCATATTCCGCGTTTATTTCTCATCACTGCGTGGTCGGCCAATCGCGCGTGTGGCTCTCGCCTGTATTCATATACAGAAGCCAAGGAATATATATATGTATACGTAAAATAGAAGATCCGGCGCTCAAGGATCATCGCGCATTGTTCAGCTCGCATACACGCAATTAACCCAGAAACGTGCAAGGCACTCGTATCCAGGACGAAACTTTCCGCCGCGCGCGGGAGATTCATAACGCCGTGACGCCCGCTCGTGAGAGAGAGAGAGAGAGAGAGAGAGAGAGAGAGCGAGAGAGATCTCCAGATTTTTTGCGCCGCAGTTAGACGAGTAGACGGTTGTGCTTGCACGCAAAGCTCTTCACTTTATACATCCTCCGTTGCTGCTGCTCTTTTCTTTCGGCTAGGACGCACTCCGCCATTCTTGTTGAGCTTTAGTCTTTTTTAATTTTTTAGAGTAGTATACGCAGAGCAGGAGAGCCTTTTTCTTGAGTCTACGTGATTTTCCGTATCTCTTTTGCATACAACCTCGGAGCGGATTATGCTACTCATGCATGATATAATATGCGTTTATTGTCTCGAGCAGTTACCAAATGATTGGCTTAAGAAAAGGCACTTTTGGCATATTAGGTGAGAAACCGCTATGTATACTACGCATATATACACTGATGGACGCGCAGTAGATTTAGATGAGGAAATGAAACGACGTTTAAAATTTTGATTTGTAAAAGTTCAATAACGAAATACAATTTTTGAGTTTGTGTACGCGAAGAGAACGAGCGTGCCTTTTTCCAGAGTAAAAGATTACGAGCCAAAAATAAAATACATATTATTCTTAAGTTCTCCTCCTGGTTTTTGACATTCTCAGTGTCATTGAGATTTAGCCAAGCGCACGCGTGTGCGCGAGCACGCGCGTCAACCCTTTCCTCCATCTCCGAGCCAGGAAACACCCCTCATACTCCCACGTCGAAGTGAAGGAGGAAGCGCAGGTACATATATTCAGTTTCGACGTCTAGACGAGTCGCGCTCCCACTATATAGCAGACGATCTCGTCGTCGCCGTCGTCGTCGTCGTCGTCATCTTGGTCTAACTTATCGCCGCTTTGATATATAGCTGCCGGCGCGCGCTCTCATTCACTTTTGCGCTAAGTGACGAGCGCTTGCTAATTGACTTATTAAGTCGTCTCTCACGGTTAACTATGCGCAGTCGATGCAGCGCGGGACATCCTGGACTGCGTAATATTATGCTGTACGCGCATCCCTTTGTCCCAACTTTAGGAATACTTCACTGAAAGATATTCGCCGATTAAACCACCGCATCCGCGTACACGCGAAAGAGCCACTTGGAAAGAAAGAGAGGTTGGGGGAAAAAACGGCGATGAGAGATTCGCATGAATAACCGGCGCTTTAATCAAAACCGAAAGCCAGCAGCAGCAGCAGCAGCAGAAAATCCCGTCGAGCTTACCACTGAGCGGTTCATTTGGTAAAGGTCTTTTCACGTCGTCCCCGAAAATTGAAGCTCAAAGTGCTTCTTTGACGTGTCAGCTACAGCGCTCGCGGCTAAAACGGCCGCTATAAACCGCCCCCTATACGTATGTGTATATAGCGCGCGCAGTAGCCTCCCAAGACTTTTTACAACACGGTACGCGGCTGCTGCATATAGAGCCACAGAATGTGCAGTATAGCATAGCGAATACTCGCAAACAGTAACGAGCAGTGCATACCGCATTAAGGACATTGTCCAACGAAGGGAGAGAGAGAGAGAGAGAGAGAGATAGAACGGAGCGTTATTTACCAAGCGCGCGCTGTGCCGCGGTGTCCCGCGCAAACATCCTTGCGTTGGCCAAACCGAGCCACAGGCGTATATATGGCTTGTGCACGCGTGTATACACACACACAACGTGGCGCGCGCGTGCGGAGTGTAGTTGTGAGGGAGGGGCGAGAGGCTAGCTGCTGCCGAGGTGATGCATGTGGCTGCTTTAATTAAAATATATATACATATATCGAAAATGAGTAGTCGTCGATAGTCCTATTAATAGAATACCTGTATCCTCTCGCGGAAATTAATGTTTATTATTAACGTATATATAAATATACTAATTTTTGATCGAAGATTTCTCTCCGTGTACGTGCGGCAATTTTAATAATAATATGCTTGATTTATTGCAAAACGATATCCGATATTTGTAACTCGTTAAACAATCTCTCGTTTGAAAAGAGGCTGAGCGCAACTTCGACCGTTTCACGAATCGTTTCGCTTCGGCGAAAAATCCAGCGCCCCCGAGCGACTACCCGAGATTTTCTTAAAATATTTAAATGCGTGCGCGCCGAGCGAAATCAACCCCTCGAAGAAGAAGAAGAAGAAGAAGCGAGAAAACTATATCCGGCGAATACTCGCGGATCGAGTTTCTCGATTTCGCTGCGGGCGCGCCCGCACGAGAAGGTCAATGAAAATAGGAACCTGTAGAAAACCGCGCGCTCTTCAGCTATATTATTGAAATACTTACAAATGTAAAACCGGCCGCCTGTACGTACAACTGTCGCGCGAAATTTCGACGAAGCAAACTTGTTGCGAGTGCACACACCTGCCGAGACTGCGCACTCATCCTCGTATATTACGCGTATCTGTGTATATCTACGGAAGGTATACAGGCACTTGCTAAGCTATATACATCGGCCTTTTACGAGGCGTCGATGCATCTGAGCGCAGTCGGATATTACGCTGCCCGCGCAGCAGGGAAAAAGAAAACAAAGGCGATAAAATTTGGCGGCGCGCGCGCAATTGCTCGACTTTTTACGAGCCCGACGGCGGAGGGAGGCGCATTTAGTACTTTTCAGAAACTGGCATCAGATATCCCGAGCGAGACCACCGCAAACGCGCTTATAGACGAAGCGAAAATTGCGCTTCTGATGTATATACTAGTGATATAGTTTTAAAGCTGTATATATATATATATATATATATATATATATATATATATAGTCTATATTTCTGGTTACAAAAATATTTATACTGTATAAATGTATCGACGACGCACTGATTATACCGACTGTCTTCAATATAACGCGTCTGTAATTTACCTATACGAGCATATATAATTACATTCATACATCATTATCTTTGCAGCTTATAACATTCAGCAGCAGTGTATAAGCGCCGCAGGCTCTCCACTACTTGTACATTACCGTGTCGTGACTCAAGACAGCTTCGCGGAATATATATATATACACACAACTCGCAGCCGCGCAAATTGGTGCGTGATTTTCGCCTCTCGCGTACTTATTGGTGATTTTAGCGACTTTTATGATTTTCCAGCGCCGCCGAGGCTTTCCGCCTCTTCCATATAATACACAACACGTATATATATATATATATATATATATATATATATACATATAAGAGCTCGGGGCGCGGTAATTGAGATTTTTATTTTCGCGAGGACGTGAGAAAACGCGCCGCCGAGACGGGGCAAATTCATTTTCTGCGGCTTTTCCTGCAGCGCAATATATAGGCGCGCACGCGCGCATGCATAGGTTACTCGTTTCCGAGCGATACGGATCTGGACAAATACGGTGTGCGCTGCGCGCTCAGGCGCGAGGGATAATTTCTACGGAGCTCGAGATAGCAAAACGTAACTCGCGCGGCTTTTTAGAGCCCTGCGCGTATATCTGCCGGGATTTCAATTTTATTTCCAGTTTTTAAACACTTTGAGCGCGCCAGCACTTTGCCCTGCGATAAGGGAGAAATGAACATTTTTAGATAAGAGATTATACGTACAGCAGCTGTTGGCAATAGCAGTGCAGCTTCGAGAAAAAGGCTAGATTATACGACAGTCCGTAAACGGCGATGAAAAAGTCAAAGCATCAAGGCGACTGTCAGTCGCAGGCTCGAGAAGCAAAAAAGTTACAATCTATTTATCCCTCTAGCCACCTCCGCACTGCTCTCGACATGCACATAATAATGAGAGTGAGAGTATAAGGGACCTGCGCGTTGTAGCAATAAAGATAAAAATAAACGATGCACTTGGCGCTCTCTCAGCCCTCGTACGTCTCTATAACGCCGTAGGGCGAATATATATATATATATATATATATATATAAAAAAAAATAACGTCGGTTTCAGGCGACGCGCGACCCTCCGCACTCGCGCGCACAATGCCGGCACACCACCGAGTCATCTTTCATCTCTCGACGCGGCACGCGCCGCGGTCGCATCTGGCAGCGTCTACGGGGGGTCAATTGAAATTGCGCGAGGGTTCGCGCCCCCCTGCGTCACATGCACATCTACAAACACCGGCTGGTGTAGTATATGTAGAGCCAGTTCGGGGGAGATATAGCACGAGGCGAGGCGGTGAACCGCGATTTTTGGATTATATTATTATAAGTCACCGAGCGCTGCGCGGGAGATTGTTTCGTGTCCCGGAAAGATCCGTATACGGAGCTCGTCGCTATACACCTGCCTTTGAACTGCGACTGCAGTATTTAATTAAATTAATTAGCAAACTGTGCGCCAACGGCTCATAATAAAAATTGGCTTATATATACGTCTACATCACGCGGCGCCGGTGCCGTCCTCGACATTAATAAGCTAAATTGCCTCCATTTCGCGAAAAACTCAACGCGCCCCGCGAGAGCTGGCACTCTCCGCATCCCCGAGCAATCGTCGCTGCTGTTGCTGCTGCTGCTGCTGCTGCTTGGAAAATAAATAGACATTAAGGGACAGGGGGGAAAGAGCCTCGTCTGTGCTCCACTGCTAATCCGTAATCAGAGGTGACGTATAGAGCGTCGCGGCAAGAAATACCGAGCCTACGTGATTTTATTTCACGGAATAAAAGTGAGGAGGGCCCAGCTATTTTGAGATAAGCTCGCTTGAATTACAAACGAGCTAGCGTTGCTGAAGAAATTTAATTTTTGTCATTTAATACACGCGCACTTCGCAGCTCATTAAACTGGACGGCAAAAGTCTTTTCCAAAAACGCGACGCGCTCTATAACAAGCCTTATAGAGGCATCAGTTTCCGTAAGGTCATCCGGATTCCCGCACGCGTAAGGTACTCGTCAGCACAGCGTCCACTCTATATATACCTGTGGTTCGCTCCTACACTTTCCCTTCCGTAAGGATCCGTCTGCGCCCGCAGCGAGTCTCTCTCATCTTCCTTCCTTCCTTCCTTCCTTACCTTTCATCGCACGGAGAAAACGTCTGTGCTGCTGCTCTCTCTCTCTCTCTCTCTCTCGCGGTGTCTGATTAACTTGCCCCTGGAAGTCTGAATAGGGGCTGCTCCGCCCCGAGTATAGAAGAAGAAGAAGTTAAAAGGCAAATAATGGCGCGAACGATAACGGCTCGGAGCAAACGCTCGACTGGTATAACACAGCAGGCCGCCGCGAGTCGGATAAGAAACTATACTACTCTGTACTTTATTTTTCTTCGGAAGTGGCCGGCGCGCCACCTCCTCATCCTCGCGGTCGGTCGGCGGCGAACTTTTCCTTCCTTTTTTTTCTCTCTCTCTCTCTCACCCCGAGCTACTTTTTAGTTTATTTCCCGGGAGTTGTGAGTTGCCCCGGCCGATTTTTCAAACGACTCGGCTTTATCGCCCACAGGGATTTATCCAGCTTTATTATTGACGATATACGACGCGCGGGCGGCACGGAATTAAAATGTATATACATAACGGAGAGCAGATCGGGAGGAGCAGCAGTCGGTATAAATAATGCGATATGTTTCAAGTTTTAATATCGGCGTCCCGAGCGAACGCGCCGGCTAAGGACGAAATATAAACAGCGAGTTTGCACGGAGCAAGAGGATAAGGCGGAGCATAAATTTCCAGGGACAGCGGTCATATTTGAAAATTTTTCTTAAGGATTAAGCGTGAAATAATGAGAGGCGTAGAATAAAAAGTCGTCTGTACACCGCGGCCGATTATAAATATTCAGCAGAGCGCGGCGAAATTATCGAAAGGCCCGCGCAGTCGCCGTGTATAATAATAACAAGTCGATCGTGCGCGCTGCTTTTCTGAAAAAATAATGGCGCATCGATTCGATTTCAATTATGAAGCCTGCTTCCTCGAAATAACGGAGAGAGCTGCCGACTCTCCCGCGCTGGCGAAGTTTCATCGAGTAACCGATGTACTTTCAATCGACAAAGCCATTAGAAAACGTTAAACGCAGTAAATCGCATTAGGGGGAGGAGGGGGGAGTTTAGGTATATATAGCACATAGCGTTGCAGTGTAGTAGAGCTCGATATTTGCGAGGCGAAAGAGTGCGCGCGGGAGAGACGAGAAAGCCGGCGGAACGATTCGTTGCGATGAACTTTATTGCTGCTCGTTTGAAAGTTTTCCGAACGACCCTCCTCGCGTGCAACGCGTATCCCGGACTTTCTGCTGCTGCCGCTGCTGCTGCTGCTGCTGCTGCTGCTGCTACTGTGCAGCGGGCGCTTTCCGAAAGTCCTCTCGCGGAAAACTTAATATAAAGAGATATTAATCCAAACGTAAATCGAACATCCGCGAATGCTATATAGCACGAAATTTATCGCCGCGCCGCGATAAAACTTACGCGTATGGCGGGAGCTTTTTCCGCCTGGAAATTCGCTGCACAATAAGAAACGCGTTTGTATCGGCGCACGTGCAGGTTACGGATGATTTTCAGTCGTGTAACTTTAAGGCGCCTTTTCTCAATGATGTCTGACGTGAATACGGAAATAATCCATTTTTCTCACTATCAGTAGTTAGCTCCGGGTCCGATCGGACGATTGCCCGCCGATGAAACCGATCTAAAATAATCCGTATATAACTTTAAAATCATAAACGCATTTTATCCTCTCCAGCACCTGCAAGCTCCAAGCGTATCAACGCCGGTCCCCAAATCCCCATCCTCCATCTCTCTCTCTCTCTCTCGCTCTCTGCCTCTCATTTACTTTGACTTGACTCTACTCGAGTCCGTCAGCGCGAAACGAGCCGAAGCGTAGACGGGAGCGATTTAATTCATTTACCCATAGACCGTCAACGAAGCCGGACAGCCGTGCAAACATCTGCGAACTCTGCCACGCTCTCTCGCGCGCACGCGCCGCTTCCCTTGGGGACACCCAATGTTGACGACGTCGTCGACGACTGCCATACTGCGGAAAGTGAAGAGAGATAGAGAGAATACGCGCTAGTAGCTGCTGCTACTGAATTCTTCTCCGTGAGAAAACGACCGATGCCCCGTCCCACAGAATGCCAAATTGCGAATCTGAATTGCAAAAGCCGCACACCGCGCGAACTCGGGTGATTGTGCGCGTGTGTGTGTGTGTGCTGTCTATATATACGTATGCGCGCACAGTGCCACAACGACTTCACGGACTTTGGATGTATCAATGTATACGTCCTGACGACAAGTGCGATGCAGGTGTACGTATGTGTATTTATTATTAGAAGGGTTGGACTTTTTGCCGTAGAATTGGATCGGCTTTGTCTTTACGAATACGTTTGCGATTATACATGTTCTCAAGAGCCAGAAACCAGCCGCAACGGTATATATAAAGAGGTCCGAATCTCGTCGTATAGTTTTAACGGCGCGACCGAAGAGTAGACCACTCAAAATTACAAAAGCTCTATCTCGTTTCGCGAATTCAAACTATATAAAGCTCGCGCGCGACAAATCGCTCGTGCTTGCAAAGTTCGAACGGTCGGCACGAAAATATAGCCTGGCTGCTGCAGAATACGCCCTCGCTCGGCGGGTCTATTACTCGAGAATAATCGCTTTTTACGAGTATATAGGGCAACTCGGGAATTTCGCATTAGCCCCGAGTATATATATACATATGCGTGCTTGCAGCGTTATATTTACACCGTAGATTACAACCGTAAAGCATCAGCTGCTACGGCGCCGAGAAATCTCCCGTGATGACCAGCGATGGAGTAATATACCTCCGACGCGTCGACTAGATAGAAACTTGTCCGGAACAATGACGAGCAAGATAATTACGGCCGAGAAGAGAGAGACAGAGAGGGAGAACCAAATAGCTTTAAACCGCTCGGACGTGTGCTACTGTTACGCGGCGCCTGTCTCTGTCCATTGTTATACATATATATACGTGTGTCTTGTGTGCGTATATATGTATATATAGGAGTGGCAAGAGCGCGGCTTTGAATGCAGTTGTGCGGGTGTGTGTGTGTATATATATATATATATAGATCGCGGGGCCGCAGGATTTACTTAACGGGCGCGTGTTAAGCTGTCAGAATAATCCGCAGCCGCGCGGGTAATAATGGACTCTCGAGTGCAAATTTGCTCGGCCGCGGGGCGCGAGCCGACCGACGTCTTTCTAGAAGAGTATAACCTTCTCGCTAGGTATACACGTTGCCCGTTTCCGCTGGGGATATGGAGGTACCGCCGCTGCGAGCGATGTATGACGCATTGTATAGGCTGCTTCAATTCATTTGGCCGCGGCTTTTCGTGAATATGTAATATACAGTATCTGCATTTTTTGGAATTTCGATTACGTGAAAATATTTACGGGACCGTCGATGATAAAGCATCAGTCGCGCGGTGAGCTTTTTGAAATATTGATACGCGCGCATTTTCCAATCCTTCATCCTCCCGCATTTATACATTCCCTTTCAAAAACGTTGAATATATTCTCTCGTTACGGACGTCGACAATATACGTGCAACAATCGGATACGTAGCCGCAGCTGTAACAACGTCTATTCCATTAGCTTTTTATGTATAAGCCAGCGTAGACAATATACACCGTGCGTATGAAATAAAGGCGAAACAAGAGTTCAAAACCGCTTTCCATTATTATTATTATTATTATTATTATACGCGGTTAGCGGAAAAGAAAATCTCTTCCACTATATAAGCGAATCTCTAAACACCCTTTGACCGCATATATAGGTACGATATTCCCATAGTTAAGTAGCTTCGGTATATGTATATATATATATATGTATATATATATGTATACGTAAATTGAAGCTGTGCGTAATCCCTCGCGCGGATACTTCCCGGCTTTGTTTTTGCGGTGATCGTCCTCGCAGATGGCGGTGCCGACTACGACGACTTCTACCAGGCGGAAAGATAAAGCCGCGCCCGTTGCCTTTTCTCTCCATCACTTTTTCCCTCTTCAGCCATCTCGCTAACTCGTTCACTCACTCAATCACCTCATTCTTTTTTCTTCTCTTCCTCGTTTCTCTCTCTCTCTCTCTCTCTCTCTCTCTCTCTCGATCGTTTTTCCGGGCTGCTTAGTCGCTCTTTTTTGTTCGCCTACGCTCTTGCTCCCTCACTATATATATATATATATACGATCCCTTTTGCAGCTTACATTCGTTGCCACTGCTTTTGATAATACTTTCGAGGTTGCAGGAAAACCAACAGTTCAAAATTACGAAATAAAGAAAGGCAAACACACTTCGCCTGAGTCGAGCCTGATCTCCGCCATCTCGTTGTTTGCTGTACGACGTCGCTTCGCTTCGATTTTCCTCTTCCGGTGCAGGCAGCAGCCTCCATGCATATATACCTATAGCGATACTATACCGGGCTCATCTCTCTCTCTTTCTCTCTCTCTCCCTCTCTCTCTCTCTTTCTTGCAAGCGGTTTATAACCGTTTATATGCCAGGCTGCCCGATTCCTCCGAACGACTTTCCGAGTTACGATCCGCTTACTCGGCAAAGAGCGAACAGGGAGGGAAAGAGAGAGAGAGAGAGGGTTTGTCGGCGTCGATCGGGCCCACCCCCTACTCCTTCGAAGTAATGGCCCAGTGACACGCGATAAAGCGATCCGCCGCCGCTTTTTTCGTGTATACCTATATAAACCAGCACGACGCTAAGGATCGACTTCTCATTTCCCTCAAAGTATAAACTTTGGGGAGCGACTTTAATCTGCAATTATGCCTGGCAAATGGCTATACTACTGGCCTCGTATCACTTTCGCGAATTAATTTCTTTTCTAGAGGGCTGCTCTTTCTCTCTGCTATTGTTGGGGATTATTGTTTCGCTCCGAGCTGCTGGGTATTATAAATCACGTCATACTGTACGTGAGCGAACCCATTCATTCCGGGTCTATTTAAAATCAATTCTTTTACCTTATGTACTATGAATTTTTATTATAACCGCTTTAAAATAACTATGCGCTGTTATAATATCACCAAAAGCTTCCACAAGTTCGAGTACAATTTTATTAAAAGCATGCTACACGCCTTATCAAATCCACTTAACGCCGAGAGATATCGAGATATATATATACGCTCTCGGCATAGGCACATTAGTGCCGAAATCCGTTGTAAATGAAAATTGAATAACAAGATTACGAAGGTGTAACAACTTCCCTAATCTGGCCATGACAGTATACAATAACGATTCGAGCAGTTCCTGGAAAACTCGAAGGAAGTCAAAGGAAGAGCGACACGCGCGCGGGAGGAAGAAATAAGCCGAGCAAAAGGAGCATAGCGAGCCCCGTGAGACTTTGTGAAACGATTCTTTTATCGACGAATCTAGTGCAATGAATATTAATGGCCCTAAACGTCATTCAGTCGAATCGAGGCCGACGTCGCGCACCACTGAAAGACGTAATTTCCGGGAACGTATGACGCGCTCCATATTCTCCGGCTCGCTCGCTGTGTGTGTGTGTGTGTGTGTGTGTGGTGTATGTGCGAATATTGTGTAAAAGAGCATCGCGCGCCCGGTCTTCGACATAAATTATCCCGGCTTGTATGCTGCGCGGCACCTCGTTATTGGTGATTCAATGCGGCTTTCTGTTTATTAAATCAGCTTTTCATTTATAGATAATACCGCGTATGATAGACTATAAATACCGGTAAATCAATAGATCTCCTATCATGTAGAATGTAATTGACGAAATGTTAATTCTATTTTTCTCTCTGTATACCCTATAACGACGACTCTATAAATATATCGAGTAGAATAAAATATATCACCGCTAAAAAACTTCGTCAATTATATATATATATATATATATATATATATATATATATATATATACAAAGATTAGATATAGTTCAAGGAACCCGTTCCTTCAGTTTTAATTAATAACATTAGCGCACAGAACACAGGGTCGTCGGCTGATCGGCGAAACTTTCTTCCGACCAATTTCCGCGTTGTCCTGGCCAACACTGCGGTATATGTATCCGCAAAAACGAAGTAAGCCCATCAACGCTCGTCACATAAAATTCGCAATCCCTCCTCTTGAATTAGACGTGTCGCAGCCTTAATTAATGCAGCCGTTAAAACGTCAAGTCGTCGCTTAATAGATTATACGATATAGCCGCGAAAATCTACTCCTCAGCAAAATCTCCGATGGAATAATTGACGAAAAGCCATCCGTGAGATGGCAACAGATGCGCGGAGGTCAACGGCCAAAGCTTATATATATATATATATATATATATATATATATACTGATGCTGTATATCGATTGCCGACGCTCTCTTTCTCTCTCTCTCTCTCTTTCGCCGGATCGTCCGACGTCGTTAACGTCAAACAGGCTTGGCCGCGACGAGACAGCCGATAACCTGCCGAAATCGTCTTTCTTTTAGCAGTTTTCATCTCCACAGCGATTATGCTCCAACAACTCGGTAACGCGCAATTACATATGAGCGTATATATATCATATATTGAAAAGTGTCAATCATCCGGCTGATTTTTAAGCGAATCGAATATTGTACGCACAGGGGGATCGAGAGAATCCATCATGACACCGCCGCCGCTGCCGCTGCTGCTGCTGCACGACGAGAGAGAGAGAGAGAGAGAGAGAGCCATCTTATCTGCCGACTTTTGCCGACGACATCAACAAAGGTCCCGCGAGAGGATCCCACTTATTACGCCCCGTACGTCCGACATCGATCATCTTCGATATCCCCCCATCGGCGAAATTATTTTCTCCGAGAGTTTCTGATGACGTCATTTTGTTGATCGCGCGCGTGTCCCCTTTGTCCGGTAACAGCGAGTCGATAAATTTAATAAAATGATCTTTGAAAAGTTGCCTCCTGCACTTTATCATTCGTGCGTCTACGCGGATGAAAGCTGCCGCGATTAGAAAGAGGAAAGCTCGAATATAAGCTGTATACATATACATGCTCTCTGGCTAATGCAATTTAATCAATAATATCCATTATCTAGGGAATCGCAGTGCACAGCATTTGCACAGCGCGTGCTGTGTGTAACATCGAATTCGCGCGCAAGCTCTCTCTCTCTCAGTGCATATATTGGCGGTCTGAGGCTTTCAGACATTGCAAGGTTCTGTACTCCCTTCCAGCTTTCATCCCCTCATTGTCTCCCCCCCCCCCCCATCTCTCTCATTCGTATAGCAGAGAACGTCACGTGAGGGTTTACAATGCTAAGTATCTAAAGTGCTCGTATACGGGCCGTATCAGACTGCAGATCATGTACATTCTAAAATGGGTTGAAATGCCATTGACACACTTAACATTCACGCGACGTGCTCCAGACTTCGGCTTAAATCCCCGCCAGCTTCGATTTATATAACCGGTGCAGTAGTGCTCGAGCTTGTATACCATATGTGTGTTTTACACTTGCAGGAATGGAACTTCGCGATTGTGCGTTATATACGTATGTACATTTCATCGTGAATACTGGATATTATTATTATTATTGTTGTTGTTGTAACAACTTGCTCCATACGTTATACAACGATAATTGGAGTAGTATAGAGAGGCAAATGTCAACTCTTATGTATATTATATATAACACATCGATGGCCGACTTATTGTTCGGTGGTTTGCGTTTCTCGTCGTCGTTACTCATTTTTATATGCACGAGTGTATGGTTTAAAAATATATGTGCCGTTGTTAGATGTCGTGATCGAAGCACTTTCATTATATACTAATACTTATATGTATATACACCGGCCCACGTGATTATTACACAGGCATATATAGCAAGTGCAGAACTGGCAGCTCTCGCGTTTTAATTACGATCGCATGCAGTGTTAACGGAAAATATAATTATTTTTTAAGAACGAACCGGTATAATGTGTCGCCGAGGAAAACTTGCTCGAATTTACGACCCTTGTGTAGATACATCTCGCGAGGAGAAAAAGTAAAACGAGCGAGCAGGTGCGTCTCTCTTTCTCTCCTCCCCCCGTCGAAATTGCAACATTTATCAAACTATTAAATTACTCAGTACTCCAACGCACATAATGCCGGCTCCCGTGTGCGCCGCTTATATATTTTTTATCGCTTTTACGGTCCACTAACCGCGCTCAAAGCATCGCTCCATCATCCTCCCGAAACAACACGAATAAATCATGGCAATTTTCCAAGCCGCCGCTCTAAAACCGCGGGCGTATCAAAGGGAAAAAAAATTCGTCCCAGTAAAAAATCTGCACTTTTATACGCGCGCGCGACGATCGTATACGTATTACACACATATAAGGCGAGTCCTTAAACTCCGGCAGGACCGCGAACGGCCTACGTAATGGCTGCTCTCGCGAGTCTACTTTGTACGCGGCAAAGTATGGCGAAGCCGCGAGTGTGTTACGTGTCTCTCGCCCATTATATACCTTGGGAAAGCTGGCGTATAGGACTCCGTGCGCATAAAGGGAGTCGGCTGCAATTAGTCGTGATTTGTCAACGTCTCGTTGCCGTTGTCGCGAGGTCTTATTGAATGTTACGTCGCTTATACATAAGGCCGCTTTTTTTTAACGATATGCTGTAAAAGGGAGAATAGGGAACATCAGTGTAGTAGAGGAAATAGCGCAATAAAGGCAGTTTTGCTAACGACGAACAGTGAGAGAGTGCGCGCGAGAGAGAGAGAGAGAGAGAGAGAGAGAGAGAGAGAGAGAGAGAACTGTGAGAATCGCTTTGTATCGCTCGTCGATGGCCCAGTCATTAGTCAGAACGCGCGGTATATATATAGAGGAACTTGCTCGCTCGATCGTCGATGCGACGCGTTTGTAACGGCCCCGGTTTTACCTCTCTGACAATTTATAATTTGCAGGGCGCGATGCGGCACTTTGTGCCGCCGTTGCCGGATTACTATTTTTTTTGTATCTATGACCGACGACTCCCGGAGTCCGCACGTATAAAAAGAGAGCTGCGGGAGACTTCTGATTAAGTTGGTTACTTATCACTGCTGTTTATGCTTATAATAATACTGCAAGTAATATTTGAAAGGATTTTATTTCCGAATCGAAGCTCCCGCGCGGCTTAATGAAAATAGCGTCCATGCATACTTCATAAGAGCTTTCTGCATCGCCGATTAAAATTTTAATATCAAGCCGTCCTTTTAAAAATCCCCTTTGAAAATTCGCTCTATTCACTTTCAACGCGCGTCGCAAAATACCTATACATATATATCTACAAAAGTCCCTTTTACATCCTCCACATTCGTCGCGACCTTCGTTAAAAAAAAAGATTCCCACGCAACTTTCTCTTCTTCGCACTCGTGGTCGTTAAAAGTTGAGACTACTTCTCCAGAATAAATCCCTACAGTCGCACTCTGTTCCGCCCATGGCTCTCGAATCCACACGAGCGGCCTCTCCCCGCAATACACGCACCGGCGCGCTTTTGTCTTCCTCGCGCGCAAAAATCCAAACTTTCGAGGCCTTCCCTAAATAATTTCACGACGAGACGGAAGCCCGTAACAAGCAGTAGCTGCGACGACGACGACGTCTTATCGCTTTATGGGCCATGCTTCCCTCGCCTTTCGAGTGAGAAGGGGGGGGAGCTCGAGGGAGGAGTCGAAAGACGAAACGTCGCGGCTCGTTGCTTTGGGAAAAGTTTCTGGCCGCGACGCGACGACGAGTTTAATCGGTCAGAAAGCCAGTGCGCTGTGAAGTGAGTTTGTTTGCCTTCCTTCCGCAGCTGATATCGCGTGTACGCTCTTTTTTTTACTCGTTGTAGAGGATGTAGTAGCAGTAAGACACTCGATTTTATCCGCGCTTTCTTTTTTTCGAGCTCGTCATCGCGAGAGAATATTACAACAGCGTATACGCTGGAATCAAATATCGCACAGAAAGCGAGAGATAGAGAGAGAGAGAGAGAGAGAGAGAGAGAGAGAGAGAGAGAGAGAGAGAGAGAGCGTTGAAATTATGCAGGGGAGTAAGGAACTCATTTGCACGCTCGTAAATATATTGTCCTCTCCGCGGCGCTAAAAATTTCATCTCCCTCGCTCCCTTAATCAAATCAGTGGCTGCTGGGCTGAAGTGCTATATATACACACGCACAGCTGTACACGTTCGCCCCGGCGCTGCAGCCAGCGGAGCGTTACACCGCGCGGCGCGAGCTAAAAGATGTAGGAGGCAATTTAAAAAACACACGCGCGTTTATGCCAATCTCGCGCTGCTGCTGCAGAGGAAAAAAGAAGATAGTCAGAGTATGCCTCTCACGCCACGACTTGAGAAATAACCCTCAAGACATTAAGAACGACCACTGTTCGTCTCCCTTTGTTCTCTGGAGGCGCAGCCGCATACGGTCTGCGCGCAGGGAAAGCAGGACAAATAAAACGACGGCGACGGGGATGAAGAAGAGAAAGAGAGAGAGAAAAGAAAGCTCCGAGAGTAGACGTTAAATATTAAGTTTGCAAATGGCTCTCCTCGTCGGTTAGCGCCCGCGGTGTCCTGCTGCGCGAAGACATCGCTTTCTATCTCTTCGTACTTCGTTCTGGGGTTGTATGAAGTTTCCCGACTCCCTCTTTTTCTCTCTCCAATGAAGAACTTACTCCGGAACCGCTGTAATCCACAAAGTTATATGGATATTTTCCATGGTTTATATAATATCGGTATTCGATATTGAATAATCTCTCCCGACACCGCGGATGTTTATTGTACAAAGAGAGAGAAAAAGGTGGAGTAAAGGCGTCGGCAAAGTTTAGAGAGAGAAAAAACCAGATATATATACACACCTCATAACCAAGGCGCGCGAAACGATGATTAAGGGGAGCTCGAGGGAAGAACAAAGATAGTAAATCAAAAAACAGAATAGCGGAGAGGGCGCGCGAGAAACGAATGGCGAGGGAAAATATATAAGGAAGGGGCCAACGACGAAAGCTAGAGACGTCGCGAGCGAAAGACGCGGGGAAATCGTCTGGAGAATCCTTCACAGCAGCAGCAGCAGCAGCAGCAGCAGCAGCATTTTGCTCGTTATTTTCTCTACTCCGGCCCGCGCGAATGCACTTCTTCCCCGGCGACTTTGTCATATCTTTCGTCACGCAAATCCAACTGCGTCGAGCACATAGCTGTGCATATATAATCGCGCGCTACGAAGCGGTTCAGGCCAGAATTTACACGGTGATTTACTCAGCTCGAATAAGGCGATGAAGCTGCAGTTTAGTTTTTATCCAAGTTCGATAATGCAATTATTATCGATTATTGGATAGACGTCGGAACCGATGAAACCGTGAAATTTCAGTTTTATCGAACGAAAGACAAAAAGATATTATACCGTGTGTGGCGTCGAAAGCATAAAACGAAAATTAAATTTTTTTTCAACAACCCTAGCACGCCTGACAAAAGAAAACTCGCGCGGCGGTGAGTCTTGTAAATAAAGCGACAAAAAAAAAGAAGAAAGATCCGTGCGCGCGACACGTCAACTCTACCTCGGCGTCCTCTCCTAAAAACGTGGATCGACGCATATACGCGTGGCGATCGTAAAAGCTCCGGTGGTGCGCGAAAATAAAAAAAAATCTCGTATAACGAACGCGTCGACTGCTCTCTCTCTCTCTCTCTCTCTCTCTCTCTCTCTCTCTGTCTCTGTCTCTCTCTCTCTCTCTCTCTCTCTCGATGAAGTTGCGCGAGTACGCTGAAGTTTGACGGTCCTTGCGGACCCGCGGCGACATATTTAATTAATTAACGCTCGGTGTGCAGTACACTCTCTCCGGAGATACCATTTTATTTTTACACATCAAACTGCCGAGTTTTCATTAATTACAACACATACATTTGAGTCCGATTGAAAAACGCATCAGTCTCGAAAGCTCCATCTTCATTCCGCAAGTCCCCGAGCACACAAAGCTCTCGCCGACTCACAGGGCACTAATGTCCTCGAGAAACACTTTCACCCTTCGTCCCTGTGCCCCCTTGCGCCACGTCTGGCAACTTAAAGCTCTCGGTCTCGTCCAAAATTGAATGCAAATACACCGGTAGCTCACTCTCTTGCGCGCGCAGGGCAATAATACATCGGGGGCTCTATATATCCCCAGCGACGCACTCGTCGTTTGTTTGTCTAGTCGCTCCGAGAGTCACATCTTCATTCGCTCCGCACACAGACACTCGCGTACCTCCTCCTCTAGTTCTGGCCCTTCGAGTTATATACACTCGAGAGACTGACTCTCGAGATCGAAAAAAGACGTCGGACGCGTGAGTCATCGAATATATGTATATATATATATATATATATATATATATATATATATATATAGAGAGAGAGAGAGAGAGAGAGAGAGAGAGAGAGAGAGAGAGAGAGAGAGAAAGAGAAAGAGAGAGAAGAAGGGCCTTCATTATTAATTCACCGAACGCAATTACTTTCTGGCGTTGGGGGTATGCAGATTACAACGGCGTTGTTGTGCATCGGCTCTATGCGTATAGGCATGCCGTGTATGTGTATATGTGCTACTCCGCTGAGCAGTCGACACTTCGGTCGAAGCTTTAGCCAGGGCTTAGTCGGTGCCAAGTGGCGCTAAGCGATGCTCATTGTCCACGAGGGATGGCTCTATTTCAGCGCGCGATTTAATGCTCGATAGGTGTTACCCCCGCTGAATTAGAATTGAATCGCACGCGGCTGTATAGTTGTTGTTGTATTCACTGGCTATATCACAGGATATTTCACAGCTTGTTTTTATTTTATTATATAACGACGAAAAACAATTTTACCGAAATAAACTGAATAACTCTTCGCCTCGAGCGTAATACGCGTCAAATAATTAGGTGCAAAGTGTCCATAAAACCAGCCCAAGAGGCCATAAATATAAAAACGAATCGATCGTTCAAACAGCCCCTCTAAGCTCGTTTCTCAATCAGCCGTGAATCACACAAGCTCCTATACACACGCGACATTCGTTATATCTATATATATATAGCACAGCCGAAGGCAAGACGAAAAAAAACAACATTAACAAGGCGAGTAAGCGCGCACACGAGATAATATAAATCGGCGTCATTCCGTCCGCGCATCCGAGCCGATAAAAAATGATTCCAACGCCGCGCTTTCGTATATAAATATTGGAATAAGACACTCCGGGATGTTAAATCGCGCGGCTAGCTACACGCAGAAGAGTCTCCCTCATACAGTTATATACGCACTCGAGTCACAACCCCGACGACGTCGCGCCATTTGTTTCGCGCGCTTTGCCGATCGCATAGGAAGTCGCCCTCGCCCTCGGTCGAGCGCGAAAAAAAGGAAGCGTATATATATATATAGGCTCGTTCGCCGACAGTCCGACCGAGAAATTTATATACGCCGATGTATATATTTACATAGAGCGGGTGCCTCAATACAAGAGAGGGTGCAGCGGGATCTGGATACTTTTAAAGGAGAGGCGCTCTGTTTTATTTACGAAGAAAGTTATTCGCGGCTGTTCTTTTCAGCTTCGAGATTATGCAAGAATCGTCGTAGTGGAAGGGCAAATGTGTCTTGGTTGAGAGATCTATGGCGTGCGTTATTCAGTGGATAAGGACGAGAATAGTCAGACGCGTGTCATCGAGCGTTCGCGCCCTGGTGAGAAATAAAAAATTCATATGTATACAACTATAAAATAAATTATAATATATGAATATATATCATAAATGAACGCGTGCTGTTTGCTAAACGCTGCTTCCACGTATTTTAATTAAGCTTTCTGCGCGATAGAAGCACAGCGTCAGAGCTTGCGCTTCGAAACTTTTTGCGCTTGGGCTTCAACGGTGGCTGTACTCCTGGACACTGCCTGACTTTCAAAGTCGTCCTCTAATTACAGCACCTGCTATTTAACTAAATTTGTATTTTGCGGTAAACATCATTTACGGTGATCCCATTCCACGTGCTAATTTAAAATCTACATTTAATATTGTTTTTCCGCGTGCGTGTGCTTCGGAGTAGTAAAAAAAAAGCGCACCGTATTAGGCTAAATAAACTCAGAGTTATGTTATATAATAGAAGAGCTTATTTTCGAGCCGGCAAATAAGTAATTTTCGAGCGTAATTTCGGTGTCAATACTCGGACGCAAGAATAAATATGTTTTAACGAGTTTCCGCATATATATAACAGTTCTCGGAATTCGAAAGTATTATAACATGCGTGTCGTGTATAACGCGTAAAGTACGTTTTTTACATCGAAATCGTGAAAAAAATCCTATTATAGCACGCGCATCGATCTCTTCGAGGAATCCAGACAACGGGCAGCAACGTGTAAAAAAAGCACTGCAAGCTCGCCCGCAGCGGACTGCTGGAAAAAAATCTCGACGCGTCGGAGAAAAATAAATGCGTGCGAGCATCAAAGGACAGAGGCTGGACGGCCGATTCGCGCACACATCCATCAACGCTCTCGCGGAGCCCGAAAGCCCTTTGGACGGATTCCCTCTCCTGCCAGCAGCAGTTTGCCTTTCAGCTGGATTCGAGGATATTCGCCTGTTTTGTCGCCTCAAAGGCAGCTGCTACTGCGCGATTTTTCGGGAGACGCGATGTTTGACGAATCAGAATTTATGCCGGCTGCTGTTGCTCGTTGTTTTCATTCCTTGTCTCGGATGCCGCACGCATTGTTTTTGCGCTTTGCTTTTGGTTCGTTACTTGGATTTTTATTCAGCTGGTTTAAAAAAAAGAAATCATTTTTTGCGTCGGTACGTGCGTATCGGCATCTCCGATTTTCGCAACGGGATTCGGCTGAAAATGTAAAAAAAAAAGGAGAAATACGCGCAGAAGGATTCAGTCGGATTCGGCTGTCCATTAACTCTCGCGTGCGGGCAAAAGTTTTCCAAGCTGCGAAAAAAGCCGAGCGTGTCAATAAACTTCGGAGCTAACTTAAAATAGCTATGAATAGATAAAGTAAATCGATTTCCAAACTCTCGCCGCTACAGCCAACAAAGTTTGTTTTGAATTTTTCATGATTTTTCGCCTCGACGCGACAGCGACATAGAGAGAAGTCTACTTTAATTCGATAAGCCGAGTAGCTTACACTTATCAGATACTACTGCCCGCTCGCAGCTGCCTGTATATATTACACAACAAAGGACTCGAAGATTCGCGTCGCCAGCAGGCTATATAATTGAAATCCAATCAAGACGATTAATCGTTTGAAATGCCTGCACAGAGAGTCCCTCCGCGTGCAGGTACGTACAAACCCTCGCGCGATATAGCCCGGAGGAGGAGGAGCACAGCGCGCTGCTGCTATTTGGGTATTTAACTGCAAGCACGCCGATGCGTGGGCGGGTACCGCCGGGCCATATTTTATGTTTAGCCCCGGAGAGGTGCCCGCCGCAGACACCGCTGTGCCGCCGAGAGAGGCATCGTAGATTCGAATTTCGAACGTCGTAGACGCGCGAGGCTGCTGAGATCTCGGAGGAAGCCTGGCCGATTGTTCTCGAGCATGTTATTATGGTTCACGGTGTATGGTCTAGGAAGGTAGCAGAACTTGAAAAAAAAAAAAAATAAATAAACTGGATTTCGCGATCGTATTATACAAAACAGGTTGGCTTTTGCAAGGTGGCTCAGCGAAAACAAATTACTCGGCTTCAACACTAATACATACACACGTACACCGCGCACGCATCCAAGCTCGAGATGTGGCATATCCTTGCCGCAGACTGCGGCGGCTTTCATTAACGTTGTCGCGACCACCGCAGTCGTCTGCACTGCTAATGAGATAGCAATCCCCACTGGCTGATTCTGCTGTTCTTTGCTGCGCTATTAATTTAATTCGTTTAACCCGCGGTTGGATTAACGCGCGTCTAATTCAACTCGCGCGCACTACAATACTTTTATAGTGAAAACGCTCTATGCACAGTACGCGAAGAACGCGGCGTATGGAAAATTCCGTTAAATAGAAAACTCCTCGAAAGTATATGCTAAAAGTTGCCAAAATCGTCGAGAAAACGATACGGCTAACTTGTCCACTCGCCGAAATTTTGCGGTATAATCCCGTTGGCAGTTTGTATATAATTCAATTATCGCAAGGCACCGCGTCACGGGGTCAACTCTTGGAACTACGAATTCGATACGCCGGATTCGTTAAATTGTCTTATTCGCCTTATTGCTGCGGGGAGATTAGATCGCACTGCTGGGATGTGAATTTATATATATTGCGATGTCGAATGCGAAGGGAGGAGTTTTCGGAGACTTGATATATAGCTCACTGGAGACAAAGAATGCCGGCTGTGGACATGCTCGAGTGAATGAAATTTTGAGGGGGGCGGCTCGTTACTTTTTGATTATATTGCAGTATATATAGCGGGGGATGTTAATTTCAACGAGATGAATATAAATCTATTCTCAGGAGTGAAAATAAGGTCCATCGAGCGCGCGTTGCCAATAAGGTGCGAAGACGCGCGCTCCTCTCTATATAAGCTCTTGCGACTGATGCTTACGCGGGATTTCGAAGGAACTCTATCCCACGAGAGGCTGAGAGCTATATACCGTAGCTATCTGCATACAACTTGCTTTCTCACTCAGAGCAGCAGCCGACAGCTGCGGCAAGGCCATCCGCAGACGGGGGAAATCGCGAGCTGTAGATATATACTCTCTATACTGTATATACGCGCGTCTCATCGGGTATACATATATATATATATACGCAGGCTCGAGATATGAGGCTGTGCGCAGTAAGTACTCCTAAGGGAAAGAGAGAGAGAGAGAGAGAGAGAGAGAGAGAGAGAGAGAGAGAGAGAGAGAGAGAGCGGCGCTAGTGCTCCTCAAACACACAAGCGCGGCCCTCCATTCTTCATTATACCCAGTGCTAGCGCACTCGACGATGCTCACGTGTTTGCGACAGAGCCTGAGATGCGATGACTCTCTCCCAGATGTGTGTGTGTGTGTATCGCTGCGCCGATTCTCCGCAGAGAATCTCTATCGAGCCCTTTGTCGTCGTGCTGCGAATATATATTATAGAGCGAGAGAAGTGCGGGGATACGAGATGCAGCCGATGATTATTTTGATACATTCGACGAGTATGTAAATTCGACGCGAACGGAGATACTGGAATTGCTTTCTGATAATAAACTGTTGAGATTCGAGCTTGCCGCGACTGAAAGTACGTTTCATTGTTACAACGCGCGCGTATAGGAAGACTTCCGACGGGGGTGAGTGATTTATATTATTTGTGCGCGAAGTTATTGGATCAAATAAGAAGCTCGCATGAATTATTTTTCTCTTGTTTTTGACAGTAACGTTGGAACACGATGGAAACGTACTCCAAGAGCTTTTACATCTCTTTAACATTTTAGACCGTCGTATTCGCAGTGCTTGTTGAACGTGAACATCCTTTGTATCCGAAAATACAACAAAATATATATATTTATATCCGACAGACAGACAGACAGACAGGCAGGCAGACACGAAAAACCAATCGTCGACAGAAAATCATTAACAGTCGCAATCAACGAGCCCTCATTTCTATTTACAGAGCGCAACGAAGAAAAAAATCCAATTCATCCCGAAGTCAACGTCGAGAAAGCCCTCTCCAGCTTCCCCTGTATAACATCGCGACTCAAGCCGTTGTCAAACACCGCGTCTACCAGCACATCCAACACCTATTACAAAGCTCGTCGCGCTTCCTCTCACTGCAGCCTTGACCCAGCTTTCGTGAGAACAAAAGACCGGCTCATAATTAGACTCGGCTCGAGGCAAAGCAGGAAGGAAGGAAGGAAGGAAGGAAGGAAGGAAGGAAGGAACGAAGGAAGAGACTAGCGGAGGAAGCCCTTGTCTCGATTATCTGCGCGCGCGCGCGGTTCGTGGCAGCTGTCAAAGGGCGCGCAGGAAGTTAAACGAGGGACTACCTATGCTATATGTGCTATACACAGGAGAAGAAGTCGATCGCACAGGTGCTGCCAGACGCGCTCGAGAGGGAGATGCCTCGATTCTTCAGGAGGAAGTGTCTGCGGCCCATCCAGCTACGGAGCTGGAGGCGGAGGGACGGGAAATTTAAATAAAACGAGCCTCGAGCTTGTGTTCTACCGCTCGTCTCGTCTGTACCTATATATATATGCACAGCGGATGAAGACGTGGAGATATTGGGCTACTTGGCTTAACGGAGTGGCAGTCCAAATTATGAGCGATGCCCCGTCGCCTTTTTCTCTCCATGCGATTTTGCCTCGAGAGTATGCGGAATATTTGTCCGGCTGATGTTTGTTGTTTTTCCACGGATCGCACGTGGGCATTAAACCCCACGCTGTATATACATACATATTAGGCAAAAAGCTACGGGGAGAGAGTAAGGTCGAAAGTACGCGTATACAATTCTTATAGAACGGATGGAAAGCGGGAGCGTTTAGAGGATTGAAATACTCCTCTTTTCCGAGTACGTAATAGCGAGAGAAAAGCGTATAGAGCTTGTATACGCAGAGCGAGCTCCGGCCGGCGGCGGATGTGTATAAATGAAACGCTGGCTGCAGGGTGTTCCTGAACGATTGCTAGATTGAAAATCCGCCAGTCGATCTCTTGTCGTGTCGGCTCCCGGCGACGAAGCTTTTACCGGCCAGAAATCGAATGCGCGCGCGCGCACACACTTTCTTCTGCCTCTAGGAAAAGACGCGGGCAGACGACCCCCGTCGTCGTAGATGCTTGTATATACGCAGCTATAGATGTTGGAGAGAAGCGCAGACAAGCTGTGAAGGATCGTATATACTAGCATCTTTTTTGATAGACCAGGCGGTTTCGACGCAGTTGCTTTTTATACGACGAGTCGAACTTTGCCTTATTTACAGCCTCGCGATCCGCAGGGATTAAGCTATATACATCGTATATATATATATATATATATATATATATATATATATATATATATATATATATATATATATATATATATATATATATCGAGACGGTGAAAAAGTAATAACATTTTTCGAGACGGGTTCGATTTTTCTTTTTCATTTTTTCATTGGAACTCGTCGAATGACGCGCGAATTTTCCGTAAAGCGAGCAATTTTCGTCCTTAAATCGATACCCTGCGCGCTCCAAGAATCCATCAAATCTAGAAAAAAGCCGATGCACAAAGAGCACATCCGCAAACAAATATTTTTTCTTTCAATCCCTCAAAAAGGACTTGGACGAGCGGCAGCAGCGAAACACCATAATAAGCGGCCTGATCTGTGTTTGCCTTTCTCTCGTGAAAGCAAAGGTCTGTATGTATATACTATATACTATATATACTATATATATATATATATATTTATATATATATATATATATATATATGTACGTGCGAAGCAGAAGCGGCGGCGGTAGCGGCAGCCGAGAGTTATTGAAAGAGACGCATCGATATGCAGGCGGATAGCTTTGGCGTAGGGCCGCAATATCGGGATGAGTTATTGTTCGACGAGCACAATGCACTCAAATATGGAATGAAGCCGGGAAATTGATAAAAAAATCTCTCTCGCGCTGCACCGATTTTAGCCCCGCGAGGCTCTTATGAATTGTTGCTCGCTCGACGGCGTTCTTTTAAAAATTGTATATGTTTACTCGCGTTAAAGTCAAGCGCGAGAATAGCTGCTTACATCCGGCGTATACGTATATGCGGAGTGTATATTTAGGTGACCGCAGCGATAAAAATTAAAAGCAAGGACGCGCACCTGCAGCACCGAAGCTTCTTTTCTCACTAAAATTTAACGAGTATGAACGGCGCCTCTCATATACGCGCTCCTGAAATCTTTCAAATATTGAATTTTTTGTTCTGGTAAAATTACGACGCCGTTGACCAGCACATCGGCATACATCGCACAGCATTCAAGCGTAATCTCGCCAGTCGAGCGCATTTTTCGGCTAATCGCGTAATTCGACGCCTGCCGCGCAGTAGCCCCGGATAATATCCCAGCTGTGATTCCAATTAGACGCGTCTCGCGGCGACTGCTGCGGTATAATAGTGTCAACGCCTGCGCGCACATCTACACACGCGGCATTGTGCCGAGCCGATGGGAAAGAAATGAAGAGAAATGCGAGTCGCTCGAGGGAGACGGACGTGGGAAGAGCCCAGCGGAGCGTGCAGTCGAACACGCGGTCGCACTGCACTGATGCGACTGATTTCGAGGCGACGGATTCGCTAATGACCTACTCAATTCTGTATAGGTTCTCTCTCTCTCTCTCTCTCTCTCTCTCTTTAATTTTCTTTTCTTTCGCCTCTGATTTTCTTGTAGGTCGTCGTTGAAGCAGGGCTTTATCGGAGCGGTGAGAGAACAGCTGATGATTGGATGCAACGCTTCGGTTAGCTCATTCATGTCGCGAGCGGACGGTACGCCTGTGCAGATTATCTCCAGAGCTTTCATTGAATTTTCGGGAGACCGGATTGATTAGTGCTGTTTCCGAGAGCGCGATCGACGCGGTTAATCAATTTTGCAGCCAACGAAATTTAGGCTTATTTCATTGTAATTTTATAAATAAATACGTCGCGCTATTATCGGCGTTCTTATATATATTTATATATATATATCATTTTTCAGTCAATATCGGATGAGCTTAATTTGATCAGTTTATTTTGGTATATCAAACGGTATATATAAGCTTTTTAAATAAGCCGATTTCGAATCGAATTCGCTCTATGCAGCACGCACGGTGCTGTACAACGCGAGAACAGGTCTAATATCGAGCGCTAAATTTTAATGTTTACGACTCGATCGAATATCTCACAATTAAATTTAAGTAGCTCTACCGTAAGCGAGATTACAGCTCGAGCTACGCGCCTATATATATACATGGTGTAAATGCACTTTCGATGTAATTACACAAATTCACCGGTATATGCAGCGCGAAGCTCAGTCCACTCTTCCTCTGCCATTTAACGGTGAGTAAACAAAATTTTATATCAGTCCTATTATTCGCTGCAGCTATATACAGTTTGAGAAATAAATTCAAATGAATGCCAATCTACCATTACTCCACACCGTGTAAAATCTTTGAATCTCGTCGCCGCGCGAAAATTTCACTCAATTCAGATCCGCGAGCAATTTTCAATTCCGCTTAAAGCTTCGCGAAATCTCCGGCTGGCGAAAGAATTGAAAAGAAGCCGAGCGAGAATGAGAAACGGAACCGTCTCGCTCCCCAAGATATACAAGAATTATAAAAAGTAATTAGCGCGGCCTCGCGCGCGGATAAGATGTCCCGATAAGCCGTATAGTGGGAGGACCGCGAAATTCAACGTAGCCGGCTTCATTCATTTCTCGAGTTCCCCTTACTCTCTCTCTCTCTCTCTCTCTCTCGCGAGAATGGCCTTTTAGTCTAATGCCTTGCGCATAAAATCGCAATTAAAAGTGCCGCCATCGTCGTTGGCGCATAATGCAGACCCCACTTCTGGAGGATCGAGCCGCGAGTGTAGCGCTTATATATAAGCATAGGATCTCAGAGAGCCGTTTAAACTATAGTGTATACGCGACGGGCTTTATTGGAGGTAGAGATTCATTCGTCGCGGCGGTAAGGGACACTGCGGGAGGCTATCGGATGCTCGGTCTTGATCAACATATTTTGTTGCCACGGAGACGATAGCTATCGCACATTCTGTTTGTTTAGCCGATGAAGCCAGACTTGCGTGAATAGCCCGATAGGTTTTGATTATCGGTGCGGTTATCTGATGGTTCTTCGTTAAAATTACGCGACTCTTTTATATACAGTCGCATTGTTTTACCGCAGATTGAACTCTGGCTTAATTTCCGACGGGCTCTGAAGCGTCCTGTAGAATCAATAAAAAAGAATCGCCGAGAAATCCGCAGCAGATTATTATTTTCAAGTTCAAAGCCCGGTGCTTATATACTATATATATATAAAAGCGGACTTTCCGAGTCGTAAAAAAATGATAAAACCCGTCAAACTTCGGCGGGCTATAAAAAGGTGATTTTTAGCGGATAGATATCTCGTCACTCCATGAACTCGCGGTATAAATCGAGCGAGAAGCAATTACGCGAACGCGGCGTCGAAGAAGACGCCGATTTGCGAGCTACACTTTTATTCGGCCGCGCCGCCTCACAGCGAAGCTATATCATCATCATCCCGCGCACTTTATAATAACTTTTTTTTCGCGTTTCCCGCCGGTTCGCTTTTCCGCTGAGCGAGTTTCGGCTCAGGCAGACAGGCACACACCCCTCGACACTGCGTCAGCAAGCGAATTTTGAATAAAGCCTTGATTTACTGGCTTTCAACCGGGCGCTCCTAATTCGGCCGAGTAAACTTCGAAAAGTGCCGCGAGCTTTTCCTCTCCCTCTCGTTTACACGGCCCGTGATAATTTCCATTCTCCCCTTTCCCGGGATTAGGAACGTATCTCTCTAGCACGTCGGCCGAGGAAGGAAAATACGTCGTCGTCGTCGTCGTCGTCGTCGTTACCCTTCTCGCGGCCTCGAGGACCGTCGAGGACAGGCTTATTGATGGATCGTTTCTTTTATATACGCGGCCATAACGAGGCCGTATAACGACGAGAGAGAAAGAGATAGGCGCGCGCGAAGTATAGTAGGGATCGAAGCTTTATGCGCAGGGACTCGATAGAGAAACGAGGGTGTCACGGGCCCGTCACAATTACTTTGTCAACGGCGTCGAATAAAACGTCGCCGGCTTGAGCAGCAGCTTTCACGGGAATGTATATATATATATATATGTATGTATGTATGTATATACGTACGTACATATTGCGAGCGAGAGAAAGAAGGGAGAGTCTTGAGGGTTTGACGACGCAGCTTGACTCGCGGGATTATTGTCTTTTCAAAAACGAAGAGCTCGGAGTATTATATATATACGTATACAGAGAGACTTGAGAGCGCTCGGCTATACATATATATCTGACGCGCACCGCCGAGAGAAAATCGCGCGTATAAGGGAGTATGTGTAGAGCGTTTGAGGGGATGATGATATTAGCTGTTTGCAGAATAAAATGTACACATTTTTCGCGCGCGGAATAATAAGCAGCGGCAGCAGCGGCAGCGCTTTAACGAGTTCGAGCATAATGAAGCGTCGCTGCAATTTTCTTCGTGACGTAATACGAGCTCATGCCATGAATAGCAAGAGCGCGAATTATTACGCGTGTACTTCAGATAAAAAGAATGTACATTTCATCCGTGATATGTTAACCCGTGAAAGTAGGAAAAATCAGCGACTTTCAATAAGAATATCGAATTCAAGGCAAGGATGAAGCGAACGACAACCTTTGCGGCATTGTGTCTATGGCGGACAGGTGTTCATGTACATACGCGTGTGCACACAAATGAGACAGAAATTCCGTGAAATCGCACGAATAGCAATTCCCCGGCTAATTGTCGCTTCTCGCACATAAGAGAAAAGCAGTAGTAGTAAAAAAACGAAGGTAGCAGCAGGAAGTGGGCTTAGAAACACGTGTCGGGACATAAAGAACATTATTACTTCTCTGGCGACGCTTGGAATAATAAAGAGCTCCATACGAGAGAGATTTCGTGACGAACATCGTAAAATCATAATGCTCATTTTTACTGGGCGACATTAAAGACTCGAGATAATCTGCAGCTCTCTCTCTCCCGTTCCCTTTTCATTCCGCGAGCCCTCTATTCTTTACCTCTTCTACTCTCGCGATAAAGACACGGACAGAGTGCGAGTAAAAAAGCCGCGAGAGCAAAGGCTCTACTCGCAGGGGAGCGACTCTAACTCCGGAAAACGCGAGGCGACTCTCAGACGGGCTTTTTTTCCAAGCGCGCGCGCGAGAGAGAAAGAGAGAGAGAGTAGTTATAATTATCCGCGGCGCGGCTAACGCGTAGGTGCTTGAAGGATATCGCGATGCTGGAGAGAATAAAGAGCGTGTGTATATGCATGTGCGGCGCAGAGTAGGCGACGGCGCACGTTCCGGTCGTATCAAAGGGGCTCCGTATACGCCTTTGTGCCGCGAAAACGCGCGGGTGGAGACTATCGCATTAGCGCGTAGTCCCCGGATGATTTCAGTCAGCAGAAACAGCCGAGAGAGGAGGTGTTATTGTTTTATATCGGACCAGGAACTGCTGGGGTTTTAGTTCTTTTTCTTGGCGGTGCTGATATGCGTAACGGAATTGACCGGTGGTCAGGGTTGAGACGAGAATACCTGACTCAGGGATAGCGTGATAGCCGGGCTGCTTCGTAGGTGGATACTTTGAGGGTTTTACTTTTGATATTTAACTTATAATATCCATGAAATTGAGTTATCCGATGAAGCAGAACAGATTAAAATTGCACATCTGCAGGACGAATAAATATTCATGAATCTGAAGTAGTGCATTCGATCGATTAAACATGATGCTTGCTAAAACAATACAGACGGCGTGTAACGTATATCGAAATAATATGCAAATTGTTAATTCATCCGACTAGCAACTCTTTCAATAGAGACGTTTTCTACTCTATATATATATATATATATACGTTTACTTATTCTCCCCCGCGCAAAAACACGACTGCCGGCACAAATTCCAGTATTTGCTTATAATCACGCGTAAAAGCATCATTAATCGCATCGCAGGCAACCGGCAACTGTACATCGGCGAAGCACCGCCAGCATATCCAGCGTCGCACTCTAATTACAAAAGTACAAATACCCAGGTGTATATATATATATATATATATATATAGCAGATATATATATATATATACATATATATATATCTGCTACACGGCTGCGGGTGAAGAGTCGAGGAGGAAAGTTTCCCCGAAAAGCCGAGCGAGGCAAATTCGCGAGGTCCTCCTTCTAATCAAACAACAAAATGCGCCTACTGTGAAATTGATGTTTATATACACTTAGATACTCTTTCATTATATATACGCAGGCAAAACTCCCCTATACTCACTGATCCGCTGCTGCTGCTGCTGTTGCGCGCTCACTATTTGCGGTGCTCTCGAGAAAGAACCTCGTCGTCCGGCACAGCTTGTCCGTATATATTTGAATATACATACCGCACTATAAGGCGGGAAGGTGCGGATGTCAGGACCCCGCGTGCAGCTGCTGTTTCTGCGTATAGACGGAGTTTCGGCTAACTTTTTCGGCGGCGGGGTGATGGGGGGGGGGGAGATGTTGAAGTTTCAGCGTAAATTGATAAAAGATGTGGCATTTTTGAGTGTAGCGCGTGCTGCGCCCCGTGTACTTTTACTTTCAAGAAAGTTCTTTTTCAACATTTTTAATCAGGAATGCTTCCTCTCTCGCGTATTATACATGCGTATATATAGCAGCGACGAGAGAGAGAGAGAGAGAGAGAGAGAGAGAGAGAGAGAGAGAAAATCGCGGAGAATATTTAGGTCGAAAAAAAAAATTCGCTATGGACTTCTCTTATAAAATATTTCAAAATCACACTCCGTGAATGAAATTCGCTCGATCGAGAGCGAGGAAAGAATAAAGCGTATAAACTGTTTGTAAAGAAAAAATAAAAGCCAGCGCGTTGTAGCGTGGAAGAGGCAGATTACGAAAGCCAAGGCGGACATAGAGAGGATCGAGAGAGAGAGAGAGAGAAAGAGAGACCAAACGGTCTACCAAGAGCGGACTGGATTTTTAAGTAATTGCAGCGAGGCAAAGAGCTTTCATCAAGGTGAGACGGACGGGGCGACTCGATTAAATGATTAAACGAGCCCCAAGGCGCTGTCGCATTAAATTCGGGATTATTCTCATCGCATCGCGAAATCGCATTTTCTTTCATCCGCCGGCCTTTTTCTTTTTTTTGTTTTCGTCTACTCTTTGTTTGAGGCGCGGCGCTTATTCCTATTTTATTTCCCTCCGCGACTTTTGTCAGCGACGACGATGGCTTTGAGTCGTGGATATAGAAGGACAAAGTCTCGAGGATTATCCGACTGCGCGGCGACGGGATCATTCCGACTAATATTTATTCATCGCGTTGCAATCAAATGTTTCAACGCGCGCGGCGATTTTAATACAAGCACGTTTATTCGATTGTTACGCATATTTTAATGAGTTGAACGAAAATATTTGCATGCGGCTGATGTGGTATGCATATTTTATGAAAAGAAGATTGCATACGCATGTGTGTACATATACGTTTGTTTACATTATACAAAGAATTATTAATATGCCAATTTCCGTTACAATTGTATTATGTTTCATAATTGGGATAATATATCCAACGCGCAGTGATAAAAATCTTGAAAATTTAATTTGCAACTTTAAGTGATGATAAGTGAAAAGCAAATACGAATTTGTAACGGCCAAGTATAGTATATGACCAGAATATTAAATATCCATACGCAGGTACTATATAGTTTAGCGTAATAATAGGCGCATAAGCTATCACGCGGAAAAGGTCCGAGCAAACGACCGCCTTTGAAGTATAATCTTCGGGCCGGACTGGCTACATATACATGTAAATATCGAACTTGTCCGGTTATTACCCACCCACGTGATCAGCATAATATCGTGCACATGGAAATTTTCATATACAATCGATACCAGAAAAAAAGCAGAAAATTCAACGCGACCATCATCAATAACAATAAAAGATCAAACGTCGCTAACAGACCATATATACACTCCACCCATATATCTGATTGACAGGTGATCAAATCGTCGAGAAGGAAAAAAATACAACGCGTGATCGGCGTTGACTCGATAAAGCGAAAAAAATATAAAAAAAGAGAGAAAGGGACAGTGAGTCGGACGTCGAAGTAAAATGTAGACGTTTGACAGGCTGTTAGTTCGATTCGCAGGGCGCGCACTCGGATTTTAGCAGTGTCCATTTCGACCGCCACCTGTCAGGCTCTCGTTCCCCTCCCTTTACCCTCTGACCGTCTATCCTGCTGACGACTCACGTAGGAGAGTTGGCAGATTGCCGGGATTAATTATGGTATGTCCCTCTCTTTGCGATTTCAATCGCGAATTGCCCCCCTCGAATCTCATTTTTGGCAGCGGTTTTTCCCCTACATACTAACTCTCTCGATATCTGTACGCGCGAGGAGTCATTTGACGCTTAAAATACGCTTAGTGCGCGAGAATGGGATTTCGCACTGCACATATACTGTACGCTGACAGTTATCGCTGTGCTACTATGTCAGTCGGATCTCACAGATTCGCGTCTCATGACATATAACCTGTATGGGTTACATATATAATTCCAATTTCAATATTTCATCGCGTCTGTTATTTTACGCAGTATATATACGCGTCTGCTCAGAGCAATTTTCTTCTCACAAGCCCTCATGCTAATTCCACGTACACTGCACGCGCGCACGTGTATACTACGCAACTCAATACTTCGATCGCAATTCTGCGTAAAAAAGAAAGTCGGCGCGCGCGGAAGTTGCTCCCAACGAGCCTTTAATTAAAAGACTTGTTGAGCCCCATTGTCAATAAAGTACACAGCGGTCCGTGGACCACCTCGCGTATGTACTATAATCGATCTCGAATCGCAGGCACGCGCCGTTTTCATTTTTCGCGCATAAATATATCGCTGCCTTTCAATTTTCCGCATCGTTGCAGCGCCTTCGCGTCGCGCGGGGGCTAAACTGTTTCCGATATAGACCGATCAAGCCATCGACTCTCTAATATAACACAGCTCTCTCTCTCTCTCTCTCTCTCCGGCGGCTGTACATAGTACAGACACAAAGGGGAATCCCTGGCCAAGACGTCACGCGAAAAAAAAGTCGTGCCTCTCTCTCTGGACCTGCAGTGATTCCGTGAATCCCAATGCAGGTGTTCCGGCAGCTGCAATCACGACGACCGCCATCTGCCCCATGCACTCGCGCGCGAGTTTTACGGCCGCCAATTAGACGTGTACTGCACCGAAACACGTGCCGCGAGCTGCACACGCCGGCGATTCCTGCTCGTTTTCGCGTTCTTTTCTACCCTTTTTTTTCTTCTTTTACTTTGCGGGAAGAGAGAGAGAGAGAGGTGCTTCTTGTCGTCGTTTTTTTGCGACAGTTGGCCGGCACGAGCGCGAGCGCTGTTGTTGTTGTTGGACCGAGTGCGCGAGGGCATTTTTCTTAGGACGTTAATGTGTATGAGACGTAATTTTTACGCTTCGCTGAGCAAGACGTAGAGAAATTTCTTGCTTGTATTTTTTGCGCGTTCTCCCATTTTCGGTCTTTTAATTTAGCTTCGGAGTGATATGCTTATCTTGTAATTATTTCATGTCAGGAGTATAGATGTCAAAAGTATGCGTATGAAAGAACTTATAGACTCTGCGAAATTATTGGAATACTTAAAAGCTTCAGAGGCATTGGGCAATAAGGATTTCCATTTCCTGGTTGGACTCACGCGGAAACCCTTTAACTTTCAGCGTCAGGTGGCCAGCGCAAAATTTACGCAGACCGACTGACTTGTATATATACAAGTAGGATGTATCCTTTTACTCGAGCCCTCTATAACGCCTCGATTAATATTTTTATAGGGCATTACGAGTCATGAAAATTGCGTATATTACGCGCTTCGTACATTTTTAACTGCGGCGTGCAATTTTCAAGCCATAAACTTTAATTTACCGCTAATTGGCTTCTTTTCACAAAGTTTATGCAAGATAAACAAAATTAAATAAAATGCGCATTGTTTATAAGTTAAATTTCTGACAAATTTATATCGAATTTTGATAATGCGACCATCGATCAATAGTCAACAAATTTTTTTCAGTTTTGGTTATCTTTATTGGCATATCGTATTTTACATATTGCCCTATAGTCAACAAATTAAAATTATTGAATCTTCGCTGACATCTGTGTGTCATTTTTACAACATTATGAATAGGCATTAATTACATGATTGAAGGATTCTGCCTTACTATCAACTGGTATACCATAGCTCGATATAGATATAATTCGCTCTGTGTTGATCGTTGGAGGGGAAGACTGGCGCTGATGGCACTTTTAACACGGCAGCCTTATGGAGAGCGTCCTCCAGGCTTGACAACGACGGCCGCTCGTACTATATTTTGCTAAGATTTAACACGAGCATAGCCCGCAATTGGAGGGTGCGACGGTCTTCACACCGAGCAAATACCAATACTGGGTAAGACAGAGTACTGTAATAACATACAGAGTTAAAGTTAATAAAGTTCAGTATAATTTGTTGTTTATTTTCTATCAGAGTAAGATTGATTCCTCATTACAAATCCAACTCACTAAAAAATTATGAATTATACAGACAGACGATTATAAAGTAACGATAACTTAACAGCTGCACAAACATGAAAGAAACTATAAAAAGGAATCCTATAGACATTTTTTACATAAATTTGCCGGTGCTCTGACTAACATGAAATAAAATTGAACAGAAAATAAAGATCGGACGAAATGCATACAACCCTATAACAACTTTTGAGCAAGAACACTTTGATCGTTTGGATTGCACCACTACGTATTGCACGTTTTAATAAATCTTACACTTGAGCAGTCTGGATCACTGCAAAATTTCTAAATAAAGAAGCCAATCGTGAGGGGAGAATATTTACGAAAAAAGGACAAAACCGAGAGAAAAACAACGTAAAAAGCTTGTGAACACTTGTGAAAGCGTGTGAAATAGTATATAATATAAATGAGTCCTTTTTCTTATAACAAGTGGCTGTTCATAAAAAAGCATAATTATGAACACTTGAAAATTCTTTTGAAATATATTTGAATTTGTTGCTAGCAAAGGTATAAATTATTATATTAATAGTAATAGTAAACTGACAACAACTCAATGATTACTTGATGGATGGTCACATTTATTTCACAATATCAAAATTTATCCCGATTACTCAACTTATTTTACAGTATTGTACAACAATACAAATTATTCAGTTTAATTATATGAGATGAATTCATACTCAACTAAAAATACGTATTTTAATTATTCCACAATTTGTACTGCATTGCTGTTAAAAACGTTTACCTGTCTTTAAGTGTCAATGTTTGATAACTCGGTAAAATGAGCATCACGTGCAGCCAATCGAATTAACTCAAAACTAATTCTTCGTTTAATAACGTCCAGAGCGTCCGTCTCTTCCCTCTCTTCCACCTTTGCGATCTCTACCCTTAGATCGGGACCTGCGATCGCGTGAACGCGATCTGCGTTTGCGATCACGTTTCGGAGATTTCGAGCGTGATCGTGATCTGCCTTTGCCGCCACCCTTCTTACGACTGTACAAGTAGCGTCGTAAATCTCTAGAGATTGGTTTCAGATGCATGAAATTACAAAACCCTGATCTGGTACACTCACTGAAAAAATAATTACATTAGTTTTTATTTAAACGATTGAGAAATAGCTAATTTATTATATAATCAGCCATCCGTTTACAGAAATGTTGTAACTGCAATCATAAAACTCTCTTACCCCATTTCATACTGACGACAGCAAGCTTCTCGAAAGTCTGTGACTGGTGATAACTCTGCGTAAACAGGACGACCTCCGAACCATCTGTTATTCAGATCGTTAACAGCTTTCTCAGCATCTTCCTCTCGTCTAAACTTAATGTAGACATTCCCAACTAAGTGATCTCCCAAATTATCACAAACATTCATTTCTTCTATTTCACCATATTTATCTTCACATTCGACAAAAACATCCTCAAAAAAATTGTCATAATGCTCTTGCATTTCCTCGTCAGAAACATTTGCCACCACTGCAAAGGATACATAATTTAGCTAATACCTTTTCAACTTATAAGATTTCCCTGTAGTTTTAATGGTATACTTACAATGAGAGCCATCAGCACTTTTTGCCGAATTTTGAGGGTTTACGTAGAGGTTCTGAAGTAAGCATGTCTAAAAAGTAAAAGCATCCTGATCAAGCAGTTGCAAATTGAGAAGAAAAATCAAATCAAAAAGTATCATGTGAAACTATACCTGGCTGAAAGTGGGTTTGTTGTGGATTCTAGAGCAACGATCTCCGTGTCGGCAAGCACCGATTTTAAAATAAAAAGAACAGTTGACCCTGTAAAATTCGAAACGTTTATTCAAGCGTTGTTCAAATATCACTTATAAAATAAAAATGATAAAAATTGTTGGTAACAAATGCGACAAAAACCGAAGTTTAAGAAAACTTAACCTAAAACTATACACAAGCGTCAAAAATACTTACTTGTCTTTCTCAGTTCCAAAAATCGATGCTAAATACTCGGCCATGGTTTTCTTCTACCAAATGCTATACACCTACACTGTTAGGCTGAAATTGTTGTCACTTCAAGTAACAAAAGGGTGTAGATTCAGAGCGTCACTGGCACTCAGCTCTCACGACGACGCCATTTATACCTACTCACCGACTCCGCTCTGCTATACTCTGCCCCATAGAAGAACGGTTCGTAATAGCGGCGCAGGGGACAGAAAGCGGTAGTTCGGTACAATCCGCGAGATGGCGGCAGCCATCAATTCCTATCGTGCTGTCCTCTCACTCTCACGGCGCCATTCAAATTTTGAGCTTGCTGTCAAGTCAGCCGAATATCAAATCTCCTCGCTATATACATTTTATAAAATTAAATAATAGCAGCATATAAATGATAAATAAATATCGAGCGGGAATCTGAGAGGAGCTGTGTGTTTCGCGGCTTTTTCCTAAGCAGAAAAATATGGTCGTCATACTATTCTTTTTCTCATTATTTGTTTACTTTCATTATTGTTAAAAGTATAATTAAGTTAAAAATTATATTTTATATAATATACTGCATGAGTAATGAATCGTCTTCTCGCAACAGAACTAACGGTCTGTTAACCAAGCTTTCGTCCCCTTATTTTCACCCAGAATCGTTCTTCTATAGATTCTGCTCTGGCTATGATCAGAGATTACTTAGTATCTCTAATCTCTGCTATTATAACTATACTGTCCCCCTCTGACGAGGTACAGCTTATAGTTTGCCTACCCATCGCCATACTAAGCGTTATTGCTGAAAAGCGGCCATTTTTTAAATCGAATATGCTTACAAATTTTCAAATCTTAAGCTATTCTATAACATGCTTTTATGAATTATTCAAAAATCTGTCAGTTGTTTTTATTTTTCTATAAACTTTTTATTATAAATGTATGCAATTATTCTATATTTGGAATCGCGCAGATTCACTGAATATACTTTATAAGTCTGATTAAACGTGAGATTTTCATTTGAAACAGTTTTTATCAATGTATAAAGATTTATATAATACAGAATATCTTATGTCTTACAGTTCATGTTAATTGATTTACGTACATAATTCTATACACACAAAAAAGGTGATATTATTTTCGATAGTCAATGTACATATATTGACTTACACCATTTATCACTAATGTGATAAAAATAATACTTTAATTCTCCTAAGTATTATTTATAAAAAATGAAATTCCATATTGTAATATGAAACTAAATCAATTACAAACAAGACCCAAGTAATCATCCATCAATGTTCCAATTGCAAACTGAAAAAATATTTGAATATAAGTTCCAAATTTATGGCTGAATAATTAATGAATCAATTAAGAGATCTTACTATTCCAGTAGCATCGACTCTTGTACCAACAATTTTCAATCTTATTTCGTCATCAGCTTGAATCACGACATCCTGTAAGTAGTTGAAAAATATTATTGAGATGTAATTTATTATCAGTACATATTATGAAATTATAAAAACTACCTCATCTTTGGATTTATAGCATGGAGGGTTTACATTTGGGCAAAATTGCATATCAGCTGGTATCGACTGAAAGATATTACATAATGAAAATCAATAGTGCTTATAAAAATCAAGTAAAAACATCGTATCAACAGAAAAATGCATACATGGTGTGAGATGAAGCATGATAACGGCCCAATCTCTGCAAACATGCCCACCTGTAAGTAAGAATAGTTTAACATATATTGAAAATTTAACAAATTTTCAAACTATATTCATATTAATTATTCTACTTATTCATATTAATATTAAAACTATATTCATATTAATTATTCTACCTTGTTAACTTGTGTGACAATACCATCTAAAACCTCTCCTTTGAAAGGCCGAAAGACGATTGCCTTATATTTGACAGGATATACAACAAACCCTTGTCCAGGTTGGATAATACCAGCTCCGATATTATCAATTGTTGTGACCGCAACAACGAAACCATACTTTCCCGTACAATTTCCTTCTACCTCTGTGTATAATTTTTGTTTGACCGTATCCAACAGTTGTGGCCCGAAGTACCTGGGATGGAGAAGGATCTCGTGTTCTAGAGATATCTGGGAAATGCGTAATTCAATGAAACTTTTGGCACTATTCCATTGTTTACAAAAAGAAAAAACTATTTTTACTCACGTGATAGAACATTTTACAGTTTTAGTTGATGAAATATTTTACTACGACCAAATCCCAAGGAGATGATGGTTAAATGATGAATAAACCATGCATAAGACGCGAACACAACAACTAGCACGCTTGTTGACTGTGAGAAATATTTGAGGTTATATTTGTTACTCTCCAAACGCCATATGCAAGAACGCCGAGACGCCGGCTTTCAAACATATTACCTATTGGGAAAAGCAAGCGCCATCTATTCTTAATAATATCAGTGTATGATACATGCAGCTTACGTGCTTACCGACAAGTAATCGATTTCATTTTCGATGTACCGATTATCAATAAAAGTAGGTACTTGTAACGGTGTAGATAATCACACAATGTTGGTAAATATATGAAAAGATAACGGAACCCTTGAACGTAGGGATATGCATCGTATTAGTTTGGTAAACCCGAATAGCTGAGATTAAAGAAATAAGCGCACAACTTTCAAAACGTATCTTTAATTTAAGTGCACAGCGCGAGAAAAAAAAATGTATATATTTTTTTTGTTTTGACACAAATGTATAAATTATTAATAAATTAGAAATAAGCGTTAATTTAGGTGGATGGATCAAAAGAACGAAACACAGAGCAATTATTATATTATCTATGACGCAGTTTATTATACAATTACAGTGTATTACTAATTGTATAATGGTAAGTAGTAATAATAATGGTAATAATAATTGTTATAATATTGTTGCGTATCTAGATGTTAACATTAACGTTTTTTAAGAATGATATGATTTTGTTTATACATCGTCTGATTTCCCATCGAGTCCCATAAAACCTTAAAATTTACTCCAAGATTTTTTCATCCTTATTTTTACTTTTCTCAATTAAAAAGAATATAAGTCCACCGCTTTTAGTATCGATCTCGCACGTCTTATTAAAAAAACCTTAAATTCGGTTTAAAAAGATCCTTATCATAAGTTCTTTATCTCATCTAACAATCATACAAATTACGGTGTTGTCGCAAAAAATTTCAACTTCCAAGGACAATCGAAATTTTCAGTAAAAAATATTTCAACTTTTTCAGATTGAAACAAATGGTTTTATCTCTAAACCTTTTACAATTTTTTAGGAAACTCGTTATACCATGCTCTCTTTTTTTCAAAAAACTCGATTATTCTCAAATTCACCATAGTTTTTCGCATTACAGTTTTTTGTCGACTACGTTTTTTTTTTTTTTCATTTTTTGTTTCTTAATTAAAAAAGACATTCGTCCGTATTTTTTCTTATTACATATCATGCTCACTCATACTTCGACTCTTACACGTATTAGTACACATTAAATCTACCGAAAAGTTGACTAACCCTTTGTTTGCGTGTCTTAATTTTCGAAAAACGTTACAGTTGCTTAATAATCGTCTACTAATGGTATACCATCGTCTCGTCGCAATTATTTTGCGAGACGCTTTTTTTCCTTAAGACATCTAAGAGTTCGCGAAATAATACATCAAATGGCGAATACGTTACTCCATCATCTCTAACTCGATTAGTTCCTATTTACAGTGAATAAAGTGACGGCAGGACGGTGGCGCAATTAACACGTGAAAATTTCTAAAACGACTCAACGATGTGACGAACAATCATTCCAAACATAAAGAATCCTGCCGATACACGGAGAGCAAAGCCCTACCGCAACAACAGCAATTATAGTACGAGCAGCCGACAGGCCCAACAAGGCAGTTTTGATTCGCCGCAATGGATAGTTCAAATCGCGTGGAGGACAGGGCAGCCCAAAACTGTCTGGTTTCACGGCTACCCGATGGCTTGACGACGCTCGCAAATCAGGACATGTGTACATCAAAACGAAATAATCGCGTTATTTCACCGCCGCAAGCACCACGTATAGTATTCTTTCGCAAAGATACATAATTGCACATAAATCCAGTTAAATCATAGAAAAGAATAAGAGGATATTGTTGAGAAATAATAAGAAAGGGATGAAAAGGCGAGGAGAAAATTAAAAAAAAACTCAGCAAATCAACTGAAATCTTTGTAGCGTTTTATTCTCAAATAATAAAAGTTAAAATGTAATGAAATAATATTAATAATAATAATAGAAATAATAATATTAATAATATAATAATAATGATAATAATAATTGCTAGAATAATAGCTCTATATCGACCGTGAGATACGCTGTCATGTTGCACGAAGAGATGGAAGAGGGGCTTAGGGGACATATCGGAAAATCTACGCAATTGTTTAGTTTTTTTTCTTCTCTCGCTCGTACTCTCTCCCTACCTCTCTTTAGCTTACTAATAGTATATCTACACAAGTGTCACACCATATTTCTCTTCTAACGCGAAAAAATCGTGCTCCACGTTTTATAACTATTCTCTCCGGGTCCTGCGTTTCCTTTCTCTGTCTCCTTTTTTCGTCTCGTACATTGTGCACATGCGTGACTTCGCACGTCGCTTAGGAACTTTTTTTTTAATTCTCTCAGTTTTTTCAGCTTTTTTCGATTTTACTCGCCGCGCGTTCTCTACGGTTTGGTCCATGAGAAGTCGCTGCACCCCTCGCCTATATAAAAACGCCTCTCTTCCCTCTTCTCTTCGTCCTCGCCCTCTTGTGTATTCTCTTACATACAGTATAAGCTTACCATATTCTGAATAATAATGTACAGTTTAAAAGACGTCGATGTCGCATCTCCCTTGCGACGTTCTCGTCGTTCGTATTTCTTACACGTTTGATACCGTGCAGTGCGAATTCATTGTCTAACGATCGAGAAGCGAATATGAGGAGAGAAGAGAGCTTTGAAAATAAAAATTCACATTAATGTACACGATACGCTCGACTTTCCCCGTCTCCTCGTCTTCGATCTTTAAAGCGATGCTCGTGCGCCAATGCAGCGAATCGCGACGTTGATATATGATATATATATATACACTCAGCCGTTCTCCCAGGATAATTCGCGTCAACTCTAAAATCAATAATCGCGCCCTAACTATTTACAATACATTCAATAGATTTGCATATATATATGTATATATAGTCTGTATCTGCATATTTATAAAGACGATACGTTCCATACGCGAGTCTATCTGCAATCGTGTGCTCATAATGTTTTTTTGTTTCATTTGTTTATTTTTCTCGTTTCAATTGCTATTTATAGTTACTCATAAATACATTTATTTATCATCACACGCACACTTGCTCGTGCATACACGCACGCGTACGTATCAGCACAGAAGTATAGATCATAGCCCTTGGTTTTTCCATTTTTGTTCATCTCCGCCTCGCGGCGAAGCAGTAATATAATATATTGTACCTTACAAACTAGGTGTATACTATTTATCGTATGCGTTCGACGCGCGCATCTCTTCCTGATTCTACCGTTTAAAGCGCCCATCGCATATATATTTCGACCAGTCGAGTTCACGATAAAACTCTGTATTTGTCAGATTAGTGTATCCCTTGCAATTGTCGTTAAAAAGAAAAAGTGCTGTGTATTTACACGTAAGACTTATATATAAATATGGATATGTGAGGGTTTGTTGTATCGTATTTGCGTTAATACGCGGATTTAAAAACGTAGCCACAAGCAAACTGATGTCAAATTTTCTCTGTTCTGTCCTTTCTCTGGCAAAAGGTACGTTAAAGTGTTTTAAAAAGAGGCCGTAAATCAGAAAGTTCAATACTAGTGAAATCTTGTCTTTGTCAATATTCGGTAAGCTACTTTTTTTGTTGTTGTTCCGTTTTATCATTATTTGTTCCTTTCAAAATGCACACACGTAATGGGCGAAAAATGGGCAACCTCTACTTGCGCGATTCCCATGGATTACATATGAGAGAAAAGAATCCAAAGGAGTGAAAAAACTCGAGTTTGTTTCCTTTTCTCGAAAATTTGTTTCTTTTCGTGTGTAAAAATCCTCGAAAAAAGCGCAGACAAAAAGTTTCAATGAACGTGCCGCCTCGTTTAACGGACAACTCGTTTCTGCTTATACTCGTATTTACAATATATTAATTATAGTAAATGTAATTACAGTCACTGCTTTAGGAACTTTGTACTCGTGGATGACTTCGAGCATAACGACGACAAAACCACGACGTAAGAGAATTTTTTTTACTGAATGAATTTTATAATTTAGCTTGGTAAAGCGTCGATATTCTCGATAGTCTTTCGCACATCTTGAAAAGTTCGTTGCGCCGCGCCGGAACAAAACTCTCTCTTCGGTTTACAATAACCATTACACGTCTCGTATTTTCATTCATTTCTTTATTTACGGAACTAAAGTTAACGATCTTTCAAGGGCCAGTGTACAATGGATCTGGGAAATACGGCTCCGATGAAAAGTATCAGGCAAATCGTATAAAGGAAGTAGCGCGCTTTCGTTTTTTTTTATTCCGAAGTTAGGCCGAAAGATCTCCAACGATGGTCATCGAGCGAAGATGCAAACAAGACGCTGAGAGTCGTTTGCGATCTTCGCCCATGTCACACTGAAAATCACTGCCAGACCTTTCGCTTAACCGAATTTATATAAAAGAGCGATATATTCATAAATAAACGTAAAACAATTTCCCCTAATTATTTACAAAAAAAAATCATCGTCATCGTTCGTATATCTCAAATGCTGACTGTATTCATTATTAGTCTTTGTCTTCATTCCAATACTTTGAAAAATAATAGCCGCGACGACTATAATCTCTCTTTCTCTCTCTCTCTCTCTCTGTCTCTCTGTCTCGTGATGATCGAATTTTTGGTGCTTGACCGTCCGCTGCTCCCCGGCGTATCGACAATAGAAAGTCGCGACGAGAGAACACCTCGTGACGGCATCAACGTTTTATACACTATTTACAGAAAATTGCAGAGCTTTCGTCGGAAAAACGTTGTCGCCGTCACGCATCTCGATCTCGAGCTCGATCGATCGAGCGCGCCTCGAGAGCCGGACGAAACGCTTCGTCGTCAGTCGGCTGACGTCCAGAACAAGTGCCTCGAACGCAGACGGACAGGAGGACACTGCATATATATCTATTATAGATCCCGAGAACGAATCGATCGATCCCGACTTAGTGATAAAAGTCCGGTAGATTGCACAATCGTCGCGATTGGTGATGCTGATGCGGCTGCTGGAGTTGATGCTGGCGGTAGAGAACCGTGGACTCGCCGACGGGCTTGACCTGCTGTCACTCGTGGACGGAGGACTTGGCGGTGTGCGGGTGCCCGTAGCCACCGCCACCGGCGCCCGAGGCCGCCACCAGGGCCAGGGGCAGCGGCGAGCTCAAGGGGGTCGAGTGCGGGTGCTGACCGCCTCCGAGAGCCGGCGACGAGTGCGTCGTCAGGGCGAGGGGACTGCTCGACATCGTGCTGGCCAGCGAGGCGAAGACCGAGGGCGCGGGCGATGCCATCGTCGGACTGCCCATAGCTGCCGTCGGTGGGTTGATGCGCTTCTCCTTCTGCCGCCTGTAATGGGGAGTGCTGATTTTAGCATAATTTGCCCAGAGGTTCAGAGCTCGGCGGTCAATGGTACAGTCGGGGATTTGTCGTTATGATTTTTAAAATTGCAAGGCAGCTTTGCATGCACGCGGACGGGAAGAAGAAGGATCGTAAAAGGTGGCGCGCTTCCGAGAATCTTCCCGTATGGATATACACGCGGCGATCGGGAGTATAATATGGCATGCGGGAAGAAGGCAGATGCTGATAAGCGGGTGTGCAGAGGCGAAAAGAGCGAGGGCTAGAGAGGGCCGAATGGGAAGAATAAAAGAGATTTTACGTCCGCAATCGTAGAACGGCGAATAGTAAAATATAGTAAATATCGAGAAAGAGCCGGTCGTTTCTAGAAATGAAATTACCTGTTGCAGAACCAGACCCTGACCACTTCCTTCTCCATGGCGAGACTGTCGGCGAGAATGGTAATTTCCTCGGAAGTCGGCTTGGGATTCTGAACGAATGCCTTCTCCAAGGCGACGCGAACGCTCGTCTCGATCGAGGTCCGTTTCTTCCTCCGCCTACCGATCGCCTCCGGGGTCGTCATCGGATTCGACAGCGAGTTCGGGTTGTTCAGCGAGTTGTCCGCGTCCTCGAGCCACTTTTGCAGCAGCGGCTTCAGCTTGCACATGTTTTTGAACGACAGGTTCAGCGCCTCGAACCTGCAATCGACGCGATGCGTTACTCGACGAACCAAACTGGCTTTGGTCATCGGACAAATATTTGAAAGTGCACCGCGCTCACCTGGAGATGGTCGTCTGTGAGAAGTCGTTGCCGTAGAGTTTGCCCATAGCGAGGCCGACGTCGCCCTGGGTGAATCCGAGCTTGATCCTGCGCTGCTTGAACGTCTTGGCGAACTGTTCGAGCTCCTCGAGGTCGGTCGTCTCCTCGGGAGAGGGTTCGAGTCTGGCGGCCGAGGCTTTCACCGCTGGCGGCGTCCCCGGAGGTGGAGGCGAGCGCTGCTGTTGCGCCGTGTTGCGTCCGCCGCCTCCGGTGCTCTGCAGCGCCTGCTGCTTCTGCAGGGCTTGGAGCTGTTGCGCCGCCTGGGCTACCGCTTGCTGTACCTGGGGATGAGACGATGGCTTTCATTATTATCGTCATTTTTCCCGGAGCTGGAATACGATTGGCTGTATGTGCGGGGCCGACGACGCGGTCATATAATGATAGTACCTGCATGGACTGTGAGTGCGGGTGACTCGATCTCTGAGTGTAGCCACCACCGCTCTGCAACAGCCCCTGCAACGTGTTACACTTTAACGACAAGGCGGCATTGAAACAGGTATATTCAAAGTAATAATTACTCGCATTCGCATAATATTATGATTAATATCAAAAAGTCGATTGGGGGAGCGCGACAGAGCCATCAAATTATATACATATGTTATACTAACAGACAGTGCGAGCTGAGACTCGGATATACCTGACGGTGAGGACTGTATTATAATATGTGGAATACACGGACAAAGAAGTGACGCGCTGCAGGTGAGCCCCTTTCCAATCGATTATCTTCACCCTTTCGAAAATGCAGATGCGACCCGGCAACCCGAGATATCGAGATCCTCGAGAAGCCCACGTGTGCGACTCTTTCTCTCTCTCTCTCTCTCTCTCTCTCTCTCTCTCTCTCTCTCTTTATATATACATGCATACATAGCGAAGCGGAGAAGGGTCGTAAAAACGCAGAAACACCCTTCTTCGCTCGCTCTATAAAAAGGGTTTTCCTGCGGCAGGTCGTCGCGTGTGTGTATAATATACTTTATGCTTATTTATGTAGACACCCCATGGAATTACTTTACATCTCTCGGCGGTGGCCACGTGTCGGGATCTGCGCGCGTGAATAGCTGAATATATACCTATATGCCTATATACAAGGCGCAGGTATTTTTACGAGCGAAAAGGGTGAGCGAGCTCCTCGGCGCATTTTTAATAGAGAATGGTCGCGTGTCGCTATTCAAATGGGGTGAGCTGCTTGACTCCCGATGCGACGCGGACGGGGCGGGATCGATCCGTCATGCATATAATGTACCTGAGTCTTGTCTAATTTGCTCGTGAGTGCGCTCGGGACCTGCTAAAAGACTCCGTGCTTCTGCATACCTATGTATCGAACGATAATAATTTGTTTCCTTTTTACCTAACCGCGACACGATAATCCTCGAATGGAACTTCACGCGCCGACGTTCCGAGTTAAACTCTATAAAAGCCTCGTTAAATCGACCCTCGGCGCATTTTCATGATAATTCGCACGCCCGCTCCTCCTAACACTATACACACACACACACACACACACATCGCTATTCCGGCCGCCTCGTCCGCAGAAAATTCCGGGGCGGAAAAAAGCATCGGCGGAAAAAGGAATTAGCATTTCAAAGCGCGCATATACACGCGGAGAGTAGGCCATGGGTGTACAGCATACATTGTGTGTGTACACACACACGCACACACAGACACATTTATATACGAATAGAGGAGAGAAAAATCAACGCCGGCTGCTGCACAGCCGGAAAATCCCTAAGCCGCTTGCTTAACACGCGTCTCTCTCTCTTTCTCTCTCACTCGATCAACGACTGCGGATAAAAGGGGTTCGTTCCTGCGGCACGCGCGAACGTGAGGAAGCTACTTCTTCTTGTTGCCGGTGGCGGCGGCGGCGGGGAGAAGAGAAACTTATGTGTGCGCTGTCTTGGTCCGTGCGCACCCCTGTATACATTTATAGCACAGCCACGTGTTGGGTAACAAAGGTGAGCGCAGTACAAGGTGCCTCTCGCTCTCGCCCTTAACGAATCGCCTCTGCGGACCTTTTTCAAAAGACGAGCGAGAGAGAGAGGGAGACTGCCATTAAATCCGCCGGGCGCAAAGTCGTTTTGTTGCTTTTTATACGGGGCCGCCTATGATGCCTCGTTCTCCCTCTCGATGCGTGTACGCATATACATACGTGCATGTATGTATACAGAGAGGAGAGAGCATAGAAAAAGCGCTTCGTAAATCTCGAGACTATGGACGCCGCATAAACGCCGGATCTGTGCGCGTAACAGGAGCGCATATAGCCCAGTCTTACGGCGTTCTTTTTCTCTCCACCTTTTTCGGAGCCGACTAGCGGGGAAGATCGATAATCGAAGATATTTGATGAATCGGTGCGAGGAAGAAAAAAAACGATCGAAGAAAGAAAAATTCTTCTGAGAGCTCCGGCCGCTTTGAATATACCGCGCGAGGCGAAGCTAAAAAATAGCTGTATGCGCTAATGAACGCGTAAACGTACGGATACGCATGACGGATATTCAGCTCGCACGAGATGCACACGAGACTCACCTGATTCTGAAGGAAGAACTGGGCTTGGGCGGGCAATTGGCCGGCCGCCGCCGGATTCGCCTGTTGGAACATGGCGAACTGCTGGAGCTGCTGCTGAAGCGACTGCTGCTGCTGCTGGAGCGTCGAGGCCAGAGCCTGGATCTCCTGGGGACTGAGGGCCCCGAGCGATCCGTGCATCAGCAACTGCTGACCGACCAGCTGAGCTGCCAGGGCCGCTTGCGAATTGTTGCCCGCGTGTTGGCTACCGGTCAGCTGGCTGCTCACCCCCGACGACGGCGAGGAAGCGCTGCCGCTCGTACCGCTGCTGCTGTTGCGCTGCGAGACATCGGTTACCTGTAAAGTCCAGCAATATCGTGTCCGTTTGAGAGATAGTGCGGAGACATATATGCGGGCTAGCTAGTCGGATAATTCCTGTATGGATTTTCTTCGCCGGGAGAAGATTTATTGGAATGAAGCTGCGCGCAGCAGCCGCAAAGACGCTAGTCTTTTCAGAAGGTTTAATTTTACCGTGACGTATACACACACACACACATACACATATTCTGGAACGTCGATCGAAAATCAGAGCGTTCCACCCTCGGCTAATACATTTCGCGCGGAGCGAGCAAACGCTCGAACAAAGCGGCTGTTTACACTCGGCTAGGCGCAGGATATTGGTCACTTCGGTTCCTCCTGCGCTTTTGTGCTTTATAAAACCCGCCCCAGCTATTCCCTTCTTCTTCTTCTTCTTCTTCTTCGTCTCTTCGGCTTCTTCGGCCTACGCTTGTACTCTCTCCGATATTTATTTCTCAAATATTGAATCTCATCCGCATTTTTTATTTATATACATGTATGCGCGTCGGAGAATCCTACGGTTCTTGTCTCTTCCCCGATATACCGCTCACATGTGGATCAAGAGTTTTTTGCTGCGGACAGATGGTCACTTCCGCGGGATCTTTTTCCGTGTTTACCGAAATTCTCTTTCGAGAGATCGAAAAAATGCTTTTGATCCTCGCGGTGCGCTCCTATCCGTGAATACATTGAATTAAGCGTAATAAAGGCAATTAATCAGCGAAATTCGACGTTTCTCCCGAAATCAATCCATCAACAACACCTCGAGCAAAAAAAAGGCTCGCCCAACGTACCATTTGCATGTCGAGAAATCCGGCAACCATCGCACACATATAATATACATCGTGGGAAGTCCGGTTCGCCACACCTACGACAAAACAGAGAGTCGACCGCAGAGCGATAATCATCTCCGGCGCGTAATTTCTCGCGTGGGCCTAACCGACGGTGGCCCGCTCGGAATGTCGTCACCTGTTGGATCGTAATTAGCCGGACCTAATTTGCTTCCGACCACCTGCCCGCACACGCACAGTATACTGCTACATTTCTCAGATATACACGCGGACCCCAAGTCACTCTGATTGCCGGTGTGTCGTCTATGTGTGCGATGTTAGTAGACGGTTCCCTTGACCGTCGGCTCTATTCATGCGCTATGCCGGCCTTTTTTCCTGTCATTATGTATACGTCATCGCGTGCGAGAATTATCGAGGGGTATCTCGTTTTGACGTGCGCGCGCGTGTTTGTTTTTTTCTTCCTTGTACGATATATAATATATATATATATATATGCGGCTACTTACCAGGTTGAGGGCCTCTCGGTCCGAGTCGATTGAGTCGTGATCCAGGTGGACGTCGTTGCCGTCCTGAACGTCGCTCGCGATACTCCGGTCGTCGCCGCTGAGATCGGCACCGTCCACGTCGCCGTGTAAATCGGCATCTGTAATCAGGCGAGAAAATTCCTGCGTTAGAGAACGATGTCTTTTCTTATAATGAGTAAATTGTCCGGTTGCGTATGATTCGTTAGATATTTCTGCAAATTTCTCACACGAGCCCGCGTTAGCATATATACAACTGGGTCATACGTCGCATACGCGCACGTCGTGTTAAGAGAAGAAACAATCGAGGAACACTGTATACAAATGAACAAACCATAGAAAATCTTATTCAAAAATGCACTATCAAACTTGATCGTACAGTCGTTATTATTCTGCGGCCGGTACTTCCGGTGATGATGATGCGCCCGATAGCTCGTCGGGGTGCTCGTCGCGTGGAGCCTCATATCCGCGAAGATCATCCTGGGCTCCTCCAGAAAGACCATCTTCCTACCGAAACTGCAGGTCTCCTCGGCTGCTTCCACACCCCTCACCCTCACATCTATCTTGCACATAGACCGTTTGCCGCGATCCAGCGCACACTTTGTTTATTTATCGATTCTCTTGTAAATCTCAACCAGCGCACAGTCAGTCCTCGCGCGCACTCGCGCGTATCGAAACGCACAGGACCTCGTTGAGTGGGAGAGAGAAAAAAATTTGAATATTCACGAGCCACTTATGAATATTCACCGAGCGATTATGGAGTTTCTCGAGACTCGCGCAGCAAAGTGCTGACGAACAGACCGACACGGAGCGAATGTCAGTCGAGCGCTGCAGTGGAGCGCGCAGTGACGCAACGAAGCAGCGCCTCGGCCCTAAGGGCTAGAACAACCCCCACTACTATGCCGGGGCCAGCCATTGGCCGCTGGTTCACCTCGGCCCTGCCTACCATTGGCTTTGGCCTTTCTCTCTCTCTCTCTATCTCTCTCACTCTTATACAATATACTGACTATCGCGTTTCTACATATCTCTATATGTATATATAGAAAAAAAACCCTTTACCTATGAGCTCCCCTCTACCATCGCGTGCGGCTGCGTGTATAATGTATATATATATGCGCGCGTATACCGTATCTCGCCTCCCTCGCAACCCCTTTGATTCTTGAGCGAATTCGCCGGCATTGTTGTCCCTTTTTGTAAAATTTAACGCGCTGCCGTCGTGTTGATCCGCTACTTTTTTTTATTGACGCCGGCTGCGCACGTATGTGTGTGTGGGCTGTGCTCAACCGATTCGACGACGGAATCGCGTAACGGCTTCCATTACAACGATTACTTCGATACGCCGTGGGATTAAAATTTACGGGTAGATATTTTTTATCGCTGCTGCGATATTGCTCTTTATTTTTGCCTCGCGGTGAAGGGCTGGTGGTGCTCGCGCAGTTGAGGCCAATGGCCCTATATGTGTGTGCTATTATGGTGTCGGTACTATATTGTTATTTAAATTTAATCGAACTTTAATTTTTTACCTCAAAGTTCAGGGACGACGATTCTGAGATCGCGATTTTCTCACACCACACACCGATACGATTTTCCCATTTTTATGATAAAGTGATTCGATGCAGGGCTCACCCGGTGCTATATTATTAGAAAAATAGGTATATCACTGCGGCGAATCTCCGAAAAGGCGCAACGTGAGAACCGAATTAGACTGCGTCGTTGCGAAAAAAAGGTAGTGCAACGCGCGAGACTTTTAATTTCCAAAAAACGCTGGAAAAAACATACCGATGCTCTACCCTCGGTGTGGGAAAAATCCGGGAGATAGCCGAGTTTTGCGGAAGGGTCAATGCACACTGCGCGTGTGTATATAGAATAAAAAAAGTCTCCGACGAGACTTTTCGCATGACGAGTCGCCGGCGCGGCGCGTTCCCATGCAGCCTGTGTTTTGGGGTGAAAAAAGGCCAAAAAGTGAGCGATGCCCCTATAAAATCGTACACATACATACATACGCGCGCAGGTAGCTCGCGACGATCGGAGGGGGATGAAAATCTCGGCTCTAAACGCGCTCGGCTAAAAAAAAGCGAGAAGAAAGGAGGAAGAATGGAAAAAAATTTCCGACAATCCGGTGGATCTTTCTCTCGATGCATATATAGGATACAGTGTAGAGAGATTCTGGGGCTAAAGTTCCCGTATTTGCTGCTGCAGTTCTTTCCCTCCTACTTGCTAAGCGCGCCCCACCTTTTTTTTTCTCTCTTTCGAAGCGGCGCATTATATACCGTACCTGGGATGCAGATTCCCCCGAAATCGTAAAAAAAGCCGAGCCGCGGGTCAGGTAGTGGCGCGCACATCATTCGTGCTGGAGGAAGAAGAACGAGAGAGCTGCTGATGCTGCGCGGGGATATACATATTGTAATGAGAAAAGAGGCTAGAAAAACATTGGCCGCGCACAAAGTACGCTTGTAAGGAGAATATATAAATATATGTGTCTATATTTACGGGATCTTTGATCGCGGTATTATTATTGTTATTATTATTATTATTATTATATAGGCTTTGTTCGAAGGAGTAGCGTAGTTTAGAAAGATTAAGTTTATAAAATTTTATATATATATATAGGGCATACAAAGGGCCTAAAAAGATGGAAACTCGTGAGAAGGTGCGAAGGCACAAATTGAATAGCGAGAGGAAAAAAAGCCGCGATCGCGACACTAATATATATAACATGCGATGGTTAAAGGGTCGCTCTTTTTAAGCACTTTTTGGGGCTATTTTTCCTGGTTTAGCAGCTACTTCACTCACACACATACACAGCCTTTGCAGCCGCGTATATATAGCTGAAGAAAGCGCGCGATCGAGAAAAGAACGTTACGACTTTTTTATCCAGCTGCGCCCTTTCCCTAAAAGAGATGAGACGCGTAACCGTCGATTTCCCACTTTTTTCGGAGGCTGCAACGTATACGCGGCTGTCGGAGACTTTTTTACGGCGAAAAGTGCGCGTGCGAAATCGACGTCGAGAGGAGAGAGCAAGAAATACGGGGCGACGGAGAGAGAGAGTCAACGTTTACTTTTTTCGCGGCTGCCTAGATTGGCAGAGAGAAGAGAGAGAGAGAGAGAGAGAGAGAGAAAGCGAGCAAACGAGGTAACAACCGTTTTTTCCTAACGGACCGAAAAGTTAGTTACAGGTACATCGATAGTATATAAAGCTACGGTATAGAGAGAAAGAGAACGTCGTTGGAGGCAGTATAGTAGAACGTCATTGGTTGCGAGTAGCATGATGACGGAAGAAGCTGTAGCGACACTTCCCTCGACTCTGTAAGGATCGCTCTTTGTGGGGCCATACCTATACATACAACCGTCAAATAAAATTATAAAAAAAAACAACCGACCGATTGTTACACAGGAACAGCCGCTCACCCCCGGAATAAAAATTTTCCCAATGAAGTCGTCCCACGAGTACCGGACACACGCGTGAATTTACGAGAGGCGAGGACAGATTTTCATCGCGCGCATCTGCAATAATATAATCGGCCATAAAACAAACGTGTCGACAAAGACCGGACAAATTTCCGCAGTCCGTCAACGCCAACGCACTCATCCTCCTCTCGGACTTTCCCAGAGCGAAAAACAAAGCTCTCGAAGGCGAAGAGCGTCCGGAAACGCTTGGCATTTATTCTCTCTCTCTCTCTCTCTCTCTCTCTCTCTCTCTCTCTCTCTCTCTCTCTCGTTCCTATTATATATCTATATAGCGCGTTTTCATGAGAAAATGAGATATTGCGCAAGGGGGTCACATAGTCTCTTGTGCATCACCCACGCATCAGTAGAGTAGGGAAATAGCGCGCAGAGGGTCACAATAAGATCGGCGCCGTGTGTGCGCGTCTATCCATCACCCACGCATTCACTCACAAATCGCGCGCGCTATGCAGTGTGTGTTACCGATGCCCGAGGGGTCGTAGTTGCATCGCGTGTGCAGCTGGAGTCCCTCCCCCTACTACGCTCTCTTGCTTTACCCTCGATTTCTCGCTCTCCTTTTTCGACTATGTGTGTGTGTGTGTGTGTGTAGAGAGAGAGAGATCGTCGCTCGTACAGTGGACCTGACCGCTCGCCTTCGCCTCATTCACGCGACGAAAAAATTGCGTGCGTCCGGGGGAAGGTCAGAGGGAGGGTGGACATTTTTAAGGAGGGGGGACGGCTGCTGCAGCGACGGTCAGGTGATATAAAAAGCTACTGTGACACTTGAATTCCGGATGCGACGTTGATGGGAGAGCGAGACCTGTTCGCATGTGAATTTTTCAGCCGCGTTTTTTTTTTAAGAGAAGAAGCTCTTCTTTCTCACACGTGTATTAGAGAGGGAGAACTGATTTTGTAAAAAATGCTAATGGATTATGCTTTGCAAAAAAAGGAATACGAATGAATATCGACGAGGGCTGTCTGTTTTTAATATTCTCACGGTGTCCGAGTGGTATATATTAATTTTGTTGTTTTTTAATAAATATGTACTTTGTCGCTCCCACAGAATCTGCGAGCCAGACAAAGACCAGCTACCTACGTTTTCTTCGAGTCGACGTCAGAACTCGTGCGTTATGTACTAGAAAGCCTAGAAAATGACGTTTTTCGACGCATCGGTCACGTAATGAAAGGGCACGCTGACATTTGAATTTAGACACGTGTGAATGACCGGAGACCTGTTCAAATTCGAATCTTCGTACGTGATGGGCCTCGACGTGTGCATCGTCGAATTACCTGTAGATCGAGAATTTTTCTCACCGAATCCGCGTATCAGTGTATACACCTAATTTCACGATCATACAATCGTATCGAAAGATTTTGCGGCTCGTTTCCGAACAAAGAGGAAAAATCTAATCATCGCCACATATATTTGGAGAGAATCAACAAAGCGCTCGCCGCCTAATGAATAATCGTCGAAAAATCATTAAACACACCGGAGCTCGTATACATATATACATGTAGACAGTCGTATCCCGAAAATTTCCCTCGAATCATCGGGAATCGTATAATAAGCGCTTTGTCGGCCTCCCAGCACGAAAGAAACTAACGAGTCCGCGGCCGCTTATATATACGGTATAGCTCCGCCCACGGGGCCGCGAAAATTTCCATCATCTCTCTTGCTCTCGGGCGCCTCGTCGTGTGTCCGGTAGCGCTTGTTCCGAGGCGAGAAGCCAGAGAGATGAGGAGGGCGTGTATTTTTTTCCTTTCGAAGATCTACATAAAACGTCGATTTGCCCACAGGGAAAAATCGCCGAGTCACGCGGGACTTCCTCTCTCGCGCGTTCTCTCTCTATCTATATATATATATATATATATATATATATATATATATATGGATTTCGTGTTAGAGGTGTAGACACGCACAAAGGGAAATCGTTATTTTCACGGCTGGGCTTGATTTCGCGCTTTTATTCTGCTCGCTCGTGGGACGTGTTTTCTATTTATCTTGCCGATCTTCCATGTGATGCATCCAGCTCGTTGTGCGCATTGTCGCGCAACAAAGTTAATTTTACGTCTGTTAGGATTTTTCGAATCGATCTCTCTCTCTTTCTCTCTTTTTCTCGGGGGTGAAAAAAAAAGAGAGAAACAAGCGAAGATCCACATTTTCGACCGTATGCTGGTAAGTTTTTTCAACCGCCACTGCAGCACCAGCAGCAGTACCGAAAAAAACGCAATCTCATTCCGCGCGCAATAAAAGGTCGAAAATTAGCAATTATCCGGCTTTACGACTTTCCTCGCGGTGCGCGTTATTTTTTTCTCGCGCGCGCAAAACTCCCTTCTGCGGTCTTTCTCGGTATAGAAGACAACATAATCCTAGCGCGCGTTTTTCTAATTCCACCCTATTTCGGTATAGCTGCTCCCGTGTCATTCCGAAATTTCGTTGGTTCGCGAATTTCGCAAATCGATATATAGATATTTCCGTGGATCTTCTTTCTCATTATCCGCGTCTGCCGCTGCTTCTCCTCGTCTTCGGAATCTTCGGGCGAAGCGAACTGCTGCTGCTGCCACTGCAAGTGATGCTTTTTCGGCTGGTCCTCGCTTATTTCCTGCTTCTCCGAACTGTTTATGGCTTTTCGAGCTGCTGCACGGGGGCGCGCGAGCATTAGAAGCATCTCGGAGCTCTTTTTTCCTCGAAAGCCCTTTGGTCCGCCGTGGTAAATGACAAAAGTTTAGGGTAAACGCTTCTTCACAATATATATATATATATATATATATATATATATATATATATATATATATATATGTCATATTGTTTCAAGGTCGTACTTTTTTTCCCTCGCGCAGGAAATTGCCGAAATTGTTTTCAAGAGAAGCGCACTAGCCGCAGCTGGTATACTCGTTCTTTCCAACCACCGGCGTCGATACAATTATTATACATACATAATACGTATATAGAAGATAAACGCAAAGATCGCATTAGAGCGTGCGCGGGATTTCTTGCCGCTTGGCCGATCCTGCGTGTGCATCTGCCTCAGAATTTTCTTCCAAGGCAGAGAGGAGAGCAAGAGCACATTCTTATATATATATAAATGTCCCGCGCGCTATACTGCAACAAAGGGCGCACGCACGCACAGCGGGTATTTATATATATATATATAGACATAGAGGTATATATACGGGGGAGGCCCGCTGTCAGAGCTCTGGCGACTTACGATTTTATTAGGGCCTTGCGTCATTCGATTATGCTTCGTACATTGTCGACCGCTCGGGTTTTCCACTGCGGGCGCAGTAGCAGTATAGACCTGCCTTTTCAATTCGAACGCGACATTATATATATATATATATATATATATATATATATATATATATACACACGCGGGAGTATAAATAAGGCCCACGGAAAAATCAGAGCTCGTAAATTCACACGTGCTTTTCAGGGACTCGATCGCCGTCGTCGTCGGCCGTAATAATTCTATCGCGATTGTTCGAGATACGCTCAGCGGGAAAATTCGACCGATGCGCGGATAAAGCGCTCGATTCGGTTTATTACGTCGCAATTCATTCATTGTGCTCTCTTCGTAAATGAGATGTTTGAGTTTCCGTGTATTATAATGCGCGTTAATACAGAAAACTCTATAAATCTCTTCCGCTTGCCGGGCTCTCTCGAAAGTTCACAATTTATTTTTTTTTTTTACAAAACCCATAATACAGCCGCGTTATCTCGCGGAGCACGCAACTTCGTCCGCCATCGCTGCACGTCGTCGAAAAAAAAAAAAAGCAGCAGCCCCCCTGAAAAATTTTACAGCCGCAATAGCACACGCGCCACTGGCAGATTGCAGCATCCGTCGGGCGCGGGGGAAGTATACACCGCGCGGGCACGCGAAAGGGTCGCCCCATATCCAATGGAACAACGATGCAAGGGTGAGAAGGGGTGGACCGAAACCGTTAGGTCGCGTGCCTAGCGCACGTGTCTCGCTGAGCTTCCTCATCTCCGAAAGCATTCTGATCCGCGCTTTTTCTATATACACGCGCGCCCATAAGGATGTTACGCGCGGCATCACCTGTGTGTTTTTTACAAGATTTTATGCAATGCTATGTATAAGCTGAAGCGTTAACCCTTTCGATCGACGTTTCCTTATACCTATACATATTACACACGCCCCTTCTTACAAGGGGATGATGTAACGCCGGAGGCGTTAGCTTACGTGCCTGTGTATAACTTATATATATGTAATAATCCACTGTATAGTGAAATTCATAGCGTGTTTGTTAATTCGAGCCATAGCGACCGGAACGTATACGCCCGCTGTTGAATTTCAAAATTTATATCCAGAAAGTAAGAGCACACACAGCCGTCATGGATCTCTCTCTCTCTCTCTCTCTCGCTCTCTCTCTCTCTCTCTCTCTCTCTCTCTCTCTCAACCCCCGAAAATTCGAGCCGAAGAACAACAGCTTTCGCCGCTATTTTGATGTATATCTTCTCCTCTCTTATAATTGTTTCCCCGCGCGGCGCGTGGGCGGATATATATATATATCCATCTACCGCGTAGTGGATCCAAGCCAACCAGGTAAACAGATATCCGGCTGCGAAGCAGCAGCCGTCATTAGTGCGCGATCGTGCCAACAAGCGCGTATGTGGAAACGGGGGAAAAGTGGAAGTATACGCGGCAGATGCGCGCGACAGGCGCGTGGCGCGTGAAAACCGGAGTCTGTGAAACAGTTAGACGCTGCAGTCTCGTTTTTTTCCGGATCGGAAGGACCAACGCGTGCCAGACTGTAAGGTACTGTATGGACATAGCTGTAAAGTTTGGATCAAGGTTGCCGCTGCAGATGCGACGATGATCGTGACTAGCTGGAAAAAAGAGTCGCTTTTTTTTAGACGTGTCTATGCGGTGCGCGTGCGTGGGTCTGTTAGGCGGCAGCGGGTGGTTAATCGAACGCGAAACTCTTTCGATTACATGCCGAATTACGGCGAGCTTATCACTGTTGATTGATGACGGAGTAATTTGGTGATGCGAGTGGAATAGTCTCGTTGTGCTGTGTTATACTGCGAAGTATATATATATATAGAAACGTATAGACGTATACTATACCGTTTAAGGAAAATGCTCACGTTCGGGGGCGAAACTCCTGCTGCCGGTGTAAGGAAATGAGTCTATGCATATAAAAGAAGGGCGTCACACGCGGCAGAAGATGTGTTCCGCAGTAGTGGAACATTCGGTCCATTATATTTGGAATAGGCTATATACCAGGCAGTGATGTATGACATGCTCGGACCTGCATATTGACCGGCGCTTTTTCTCCCGAGCGATATGCGAACTGCGAGCTCGCGGTATATTAGGATCTCCCTTTATACGTGGCGCAGCCTTTGAATGCCGCGGTTGTGCGTGAATTTTTTATACGCACACAGTGATCGGCTGGAAACGAAGTCAAGAGCTGCGTGTACGCGACGAAGAAGGCGTGAGTGATCCGGTGGCACTAATTGCGGATGATGGATGCTATTCGAGCTATCAATCGTATAACGGTCGATCGAGATATTTCCATTTTTCGCAGCTGCCGCTGCTCTGAACACATATAGTATTATATATATATCAGTATTCACGACCCGCAGCTCGCTCGGGCGCCGATAAAAAAATAATCCGGCATCGCTGAATGCGTAGAATATAGCAGGCAAAGTGAGTTCTCGCGTCACTTTTTTTTCCACGATCAGCCAACTTTTCTCTCTCTCTCTCTCTCTCTCTCTCTCTCTCTCCCTCTCTCTATCTCGCGATGCTGCGATCATTTGAATATCCCGTAGTTAAGATTCGTCGGGCGCGCGCTTCGGGCAGTGATTGTCGACTCGGGCAGTCGAGTCACGTGGCCCGGCACGTCATACACGTCAAACCGAAGCCCTCAGGCTACACAGCCCCTGTGTGTGAGCGTGTGTGCGTGGCTATATGCCTGGGCCACTTGGACATGTCGGAGCTCGGCCCGAGGGGCGAGTATAGCCGGGCACTTTACATTCTATTTTCACGCTGTACTGACCCCGATTTATGCGACTTCCCTTTAACGTATTCGCGAGATATTGCCTCTTGGCACGCGCGTTCTTCGTCGTTTCTCCGGTGGGAGTTACAGTGGCCGCAGACGACGTCGAGAGCTGTGAAACTATGTCAATTCGTATGGCAGTTGGATTAAAAGAAAAAAATAGTTATGCCAATGATTGTATATAATATTCCTATATCGCATATATATACCGTTTTGCACAGGCGTAAGGCCAGTGTGTACGTATATAAGGATTTCGAGTATACCCGATCTTTTCCTGTAAGGACTTGCTTTGCGGAGCTACCTTCTGCGCGCTGATGCTTTATTACGCAGAAAGCCGACTACTGGCCTATGTCGAAGCTGTCCTTTTACATAGCAATCGTCTACATACGTAATATATACCGAGGGCAGAAAGCCGCAGTCCCGCGCGCCCGGGAGAATTTGTCCTTTAAAAAGTCGAAGTATAGAGTGCACTCGGCGGCACCCCAGCCGAGTGAGAGTCTGTTTTACGCGCGTCACCGCCCCCGCGCCTCTTTTCACGGGACAACGAGCACCGCCCCCGTCGGCTAAGCGAGTTAAATAACGCTACATTACCACCCTTGCCGGGCCGCGCGCGCACCAGCCGCTTGTCCGAGTGTGAAATACCCTCTGGCTTATCAAGCTCCCGCAGAGCTTTTTTATTATACAGCCCGGCTGGCCAGTCGATGAGCTGTGCTGCTGCGGTTCTCTCGATTGCTCTCGCCGCGCCCTATGGGGTTGCCATTGTGTATACACATACATACATACATACATATATACGCTGTAGTGGCTCGTATTTATATACGCGCGCTATAGCGTGCGGCGCCTCTATATGATCGAGCGACTTATTGGCTTTCTCGTGCTGCGATGTTGTTTTTTCCATTTATACTCGCGCGTATATTACTTATACGTATATTTTGAAGTTTATCGTCGGAAACGCGTGAAAAGTATCAGAGAGCCTCGATTTCATCAAAGAAACAACAAAACTATCCCGCAGCTGCATATCAAGGATCGCGTCTCCTAAACGTCTCGAGCGATTAGAGTCAGCGCAGAGAGCCGGTTATTAAGAAAAGTGCTGCCAAGGCGCCGCGCGATCTCGTCCTCGAGAAATAACAGGCCGACGCGACGTGTGTCTCTCCCCGAGTGTCATTCATTCTCAGAGCAGCGGCGATTATTATATACGCGGCGAGTCCGTCATCTCGCGCGGCTCGATCTCGCGAATATCGTCTGATGCCTCGGGGCTTTCCCATTATATAGCCGAGAGTCTTCTCGCAGTGGCCTTGGAATCAACGGTGGCTCGAAGAGGGCGGTTCGTATTTTGTTTCCAAATTCGAGCTTCTGGGGATACAGAAATTGCAACCTATGGATATGACTAAGTCTATCGTTTGTCTCCCGTGGGCGTGGAAATAGCCTCGACTGTTAGCCGATGAGCTTTTTGAATAAACGTTCAGATCATTCCTGCGTATAATGTATACATATTTCGTTCTCACAACGTATCACTCTCTATATATATACTTATTATATGCGGCAAAAATCGTATATATTTTTGCGCGCATTTTCCTCCTATCGACCTTCCTCCTTCATTCTTCTCGTTTTGCTGTACTACGCCTCGCGGAGCGTATATAGGTATATAGCGTTAGCTTAATGGCATGTCGAGCGTATCGGGTTTCTGGAGAAACGTTAAAGATCTTCGGGGAAGAACGAAACGATCCCCCTTTTCCGTATACGTCTTATATGTGTGTGCGTACACCTCTTTCTTTCTCTCACTTTCCTTCCCTCTCTGTATATACGCGCTTTTTTTCAAAAGTGTGCGCGCGAATAGTTTCCGCGCGTCGTACGGTGGCAGCTCGTATTTCTCGCTCGTGATTTCAGCTCCGCTGAAGGCTCGAAATCAGAGAACGCGTTCAGCTGAATTTTCCATTAAAAATAATTTCGATCTTCGCGCCTCCTACGGTAATTAATTACTCGATACGGCCATTATATCCCATCGCCTCAGATTTTTGGAATCACCGTACGACATACCAGAAGCCTCGAAACATTCCAACGGCAACCCCCTTCGCCTTATGCATTCAGCATATATATCGCTCCCTTCTCTTTCGCCTGCTTGTCGGCGAGAGAGCGGCGACCATTTTTTCGAGGGGCTGCAGAGAGTAAAGAACCCATCGAGAATCTTGACGATCATCAGCCTGTTGCCGCCGCCGCCGCGGCCCTTTTCATCGGTGGCGGCGACTTGGAATATAAAAAAGTCGACCGTTGGAGGGTTGCACCCCTCGAGGAGTCGTCGGGCCACCCCCGCGCTATAGTCAACCAGCCAGTCGCGTGCTGGTAGATAACGGCCTGCTAATTGATTATAATAAGCGCCGAGGAAGTTGCCTATATAGGATATATATTATGACGCGGGGATGCGTGCAGCGTCATTTTAACGCTCGACGTGCGGTTAAAGTGCTGTTTCCGTTTTGTTTCTTGCGCTTCTCTAGTTAGTGTTTTTTATACCAGATTTTTTTCAACGCGGACTTTATTCAAACACTTATGAAGAAACTATTCATCTCTCGCAGAGGATGCAATGAAACTCATTACGAAATTGGAAAATCTTACGATGTACATTATTGATTCATCGAATACGTCGAGTCATCACCCCTGAAAACAAAGGTACATTAAAAAATAATGCCCCATATTCGTCAGGTCATAAATTTGGAAAAACGGAACAGCGAGTCGTCGAACTCCCAGAAGCCCGGCCGATTATGCAGACCGATACCGGGCTCGTGCGTGGGCGTAGGACGATTTATCGTCTTCATTTCAGCGGCTCCATATATTTACTGCGTCGTTATACGAGCAGTATGGCGCCTATTAAGCGATATACGAGCACCAGCCTCGCGATCACCAATCGAATTAATCCAGCGCTGTTTCACGAACTCTCTCTCTTTCTCTCATGAGCTTAATAAATATTGATTATTTAATTAATGTATAATCGCCGCGTGGGAGGCGCCATAGCTACAGACCCGTCGATTGGCTCGCCCACTCGTCTTCTTCTGTCGACGCTCTCTAATTGACGATCATGCATTAGCCCCGCCGCGAAGATTAGATAAATGCAATTCGAGGCGGCGCAACGAACTCCCGGGAGCGAATCAAGCTTAATCAATACGCCGCAGGGCTCGGCTGGTGCCCTCTCTGATATATATATATATACTGATGCACGTGTTATTTCCTTCCTCTCTCTCTCTCTCTCTCTCTCTCTTTCTTCTGCGTCATCCTTATGTGCGTATATATATATATATATATATATATATATATATATATATATATATACCACAGCGTACACTCTGTACAAGAGCGAAATGAAATTCAAAGGAAAAAAAGTGTAGGTCCGAATAAAAAGCCTCGTGAGAACGTGCGGGAGAGAGGGATTTATATACGTGGTGGATGAGGCGAGCCATCGACGGAATCGTCAATTGCGGCTCTTATTGGTTTAATTGCTAATTGCTACTCTTCGCGCGCGGGCTCTTTCTTCCACAGTCGTATTTCGTCGTCTCACTGGCTTCTCACGGGATCTGTACGTAGAGCCGCGAATGTACGGCGACGCAATTTTTTACTGCGACAAGAGGACTTGCCTCGTGCATCGAGTTCATTGAATTTTCGGTTGGCCAAGTTGGCTATAACTTCCTTAAAGCATGATGCGACAAAGTATCGCGACAATATACATAATGAGGCTATACATTCCCGCAACTGGAAACAAGAAGCTGTTATATAATAGTCATCGTGAGAAACGAGGCAAAGTGTGCGGAATCAACTGCATCGGAAACATCATTGCAGATCGTCCTGGAACTCCATCTCTCGAACGCGCGCCGGCTGCTGCTACAGTGTTTCGAGGAAGTCGGCCGCGTTCCACTCGTTTTCCGTTTCTGCTTACGCGATTAGCGGCCAGGCACGATCTCTCCCCGCTTCACTTGCATATACACACATACACACACACGCGCGCGTCACTGCTGAGATGGACAGAAGACGCGTGTGAACGTTCGCTTTTGGCGCTGGAAATTCAAGAAAAGCTCCTGATTGCGCTAATGACGTTCCGCATACAGCGATCTTTTTCTTTTCTTAGCCAATCGGCTGTCGGATTTAATATCGGATCGCTGGATTTTTTTTCTTCGTCGTAAGCGCTACGTCTACTTACTGAAAATGTTTCTCGGGAAGAAGCGGCGGATGATTGCTTCATCGCATGTACGTACGCGTAGATTATTACATACCTTGTGTATATATCAGAGCTGATTATGCGAGGACGTAATGTCGATAAAGTTGTTTGCGCAATCTTTGCTGAAGCTGGGGGTATCTAAAAATAACTCTACACTATACGGTATGCGGTAGTGCGTATTTAAATCACGTGTGTGCAGTATATATGGACTATACTCTGCGCGGCTCTCGATGATAAAAAGCAGCCCCTCGGGCGGAAAAATTCAAATGCGAAGGTGTGTGTTTGCGGAGGACTCGGTCACGCGCGTCAATGGCGCGCACACACACACACCCCCGCTGGCATTTGAATAACAAAGTCCGAGCGAGCGCGACTGCATTTTCGGTTTATCGACGAATACGTTATTCGTCATTCGGCCGGCTTTTATGTGCGCGTATTGTGGCCGGGGAGAGTGCGTCTCTATATTGACCGGCTGCTGCGGGAGGTTTCTTTCTCGTGTGCGAGACGAGGTATTAAAAAACTTCTCTCCCTCCTCTTCTGGGGAAAAATTCTTTCAGGCGACACGCGCGCTTACGTCCCCCAGATTTTTTCTTTCGGTCAAAATGCTGGACATTTTCATTATGGATTTTCTATAATGATCCTTGATATATGGATATTTACGATTCTCGGTATACCAGTCCCAACTGACTGCAATATATAATTTCTCGTTATACTCTCCTACGATTTTTGTTTACTCTAAACTACTCCGCGCCGCGCGGTTCTCACGCATACTCTTTTTTTCTATACACATCTAAATGCGCGTGCTTTCCACTAATGCATTGCGGAAGTCAATACGTGACGTAAATTACCGCACCAGCCGCTTATAGCGTGTGCCGGCGAAGTGCAGGCCGAAAGAATCTCGTAGCGAGCCATATTCGAAAAGCAGGTGTCCCGTACGCTCGCCGCATGACCAAACGAGCCTGCGAGTGTCGTCATTATACGCGACCATTCAAAAAGCCAGGCGAACGCGGCGCAGGTTGAAATGAAATTTTTGCCAACCGTCGCGCTCGTATCGCTATTTTTCTAGTTCTTCTCTCGCTGCCTGCAAGGAATTAGTCATTATTTCTCGAAATAGAATCGAGCAGCCTCGATTTTTCTATATATCTACAGACGCACTGGCCAGCTGTATAACGGTCCAAAATCGGAAGTGCGACATATATTCACCTCCTCGACGGAGAGCCGCGTAAACTCCTTGGCGGTCAAGCTCGACGATACAGCCGCGAGTGCTTTACGCACCAGTATTATATAGGCAGATTCACGGAATGTGCATTAAAATGAAATTACCGCAAGAGAAAGAGAGCGAGTTAAGCAGCGCAGACGCGAGAGTAAAGGTTTGCGAGTTCTTCGATTCGGTGCGTCGTCGTCGTAGCAGTCCTTTGGTAGGCAGATCAGCGTTGGCCGACCGGTTCGAAGGATTTCCGAGAGAAGAGAGCCGAGTTTTTTGTTCGGATCGTGCGACTGCCAGTCGCCCGAGGAGAGGATGAATGCGCGCGGAGGACGACTGTGAATGGATCTCGAGAGCTGCTGTGCTTTCGTTGGGATTCATCGTTCGCGTGTATTCCTTTGTTAGACCCCGAATCTTGACCCAATTTATAATGGCTTTGTACGAGAGGATATCTTGCGGACGCTGTTTTGACTCGCGAGACACGTAGAAATACGGGCTTTCGCTCATTTTTCTCATATCGACGAATATAATGTAATAACGCAGCAGATGTGTCGCGGATAATTCATTTTTCAAACTTCCGCACGTTGTCCGAATGGACGTGTACAACAAGTGCACGCGCGGGTGTATTTCAGTCGCGAGGGTCGACACGTATACAAGCTAAACCCTCGTAAAGGCCGCGACAGCAGTGGCGCCTGCCGAGGGCATAAACGCGCGAGTAGTACACTCAGCGAAAAATTTTGACGTTTCCCTCGTTAGGCGCTGTTTCCTCGCGGAACATGTGCGACACGCGTATATATATATGTATGAATCGGGGGACTGTAATTCAACCGTAAATCAAAGTTTACTCTTGTAGCGAAGAATTTCTGGCAAAGATAATTTCTCTGCTCCGCAGCATTTATTTTTGTTTTGTCTTTATTTTTTCACCAGAGCAGAAACTCACGCACGCGCTCATATAAGCACAGCCGCGAATATACATATGTAAGCCATCGTGCACTCGGAGAGAAATAGAGAGCAGAGCGAGAGTCCGCAAATGAGAAGTAAAGGCCCGGGGCCTTGCGCGCGCGCAAATTGTTCGTCGATTATACATCGGTGCGGGCGCGCGCGCGCGCGTCTCCCGAAAGCGATCTTTTTACGATCTTTTCGCTGCGCGCACGTGCAGATGACCTACCGAATCGCAAAAGGCCGCGCTGCAGCGGCGCACGAATGACAAAAAGCGAAGCGCCGCGTGTATAATAATTGTGTTTATGACATACTTTACGGGGAAGAAAATTAGCCGGACCGCAGACATCAACGAGCGTTCGGCGAAACGCGCTGATTTTCGTTACGGGGCTAAGGACGAACTGACTCCTCTTCTCGATGTAGTATATATAACGCTATGGGCTAATAAACAGCGGAGGACACTGTAGTTAGCGCGCTTGCGCGCTCGGATGTTCGCCGTGTAGATTAAACGTGTTGTTTTTATGAAACACCGTGGCGGCGAAATGAACTTCGTTCTGGAAACTGCAGTTTTAGGGAGAATGATTCTTTGAAGCCGCGGAAGGGCAATACTGCGTGAGAAATGCTGCAGAATGATGTGTTTGGATTGGACATTTTTGTATTTATAGGTACTTACCGTGAAGGGATTCGGGTGATGCCGGCTCCTTCTCGACTCGGCCGAGCGCGTCGCTCGCTGCAACAGACAAAGACGAGGAATTTCGTGAGTTGGAATTTTTTTAATTAGCAATCATTCAATGAGCTCTCAACCTTCTTATCTTCGCGCCGCGACTTTTATCGGAGGAAACGCGCTTTCGTCGCTCCATATATCTTATATTCTCTCTCTCTCTCTGTTTCGGGGCGCCTTGATTGATTCACCGCACCTCTTATCTTCCTTATCGCGCTCGCTATCAGGTGTCTCAGCTCGTCTATACGGTAATACTCTGCTCCCCATCTCATTTCCCAAAATAGAAGAGAGACTGACGGAAAAAGGGTCAGCGATATTCAAATAATCCATTCGGATCGAGCTGTAATTCCGGCCAAAAGATGACCACCATACGTCACTGGCGACGGCGACCCCGGATACGACACCCTGGGGGGCAGTAACTCAGTCCCGGAATAAAGACTCTCTCCCCGTATTCAGATAATCCCACCTTCTAGTGGACATTTCAATACGGGCGCCGCGGGGATAGAGACTATATATACACACTACTAAACTCGCGGCTGAATACGGGCGACGCTCGTATTATTACGTCTGATGCCTATGGCTTTGCGACGATAAACGACAGCGCGGCTATGTATGTATGTATATATATATATATATATATGGGGGTGGTTTTTCCTGGGGCTCGTTTTGTCGAAAAATTTTTCCTACTGACTACGGCTCAATTGAAGAGGATCGATCATTCTAATTGCGAGAGCCTGAAGCAAGCTATATGCACATGCGGGTTTTTGTCCATAGCTCGATATCGGGAAATGCGGCGACATTAGCGCGTAATTGAGACCCGCAGTTCGACACCGGTCGTTTTTCATGCAACAACGACGACGCGAGGACGATAGCATCGAGTTTGTTCTTTTTTTTACCGAGAAAGTGATAGATTGTTGACGATCGATATCTCGAGACGGAGTTTTTAATTATTTCTTCTTTACGTAACCGCAACTTTATGGGCGCAGTGTATGTTGCGCAATCAGATCGATAATACTAACTCCATTCCGAGAAAGCCGGGCGTTAATCAATCGCGCTGTATTATAAGCGTCTAATCTAGTCGAAATAATAATTCTCGAAAAAAAGTCTCCAGTATATACTGAATTAATCAAGAGAGCATTGCGATATATGCAATATATCGATCAGAGCTACGCGAAGAAGCCTCAGGTTTTCCATCAGCGAAGGTATGAAGCATCCTATTGAATCCAATCCGCGCTTTATTCATTCATAGAGAGAGAGAGAGAGAGAGAGAGAGAGAAAAGGTCGAGGTGGAAGAGAGCGCGCGATGTACAGGGGAATTCCGAGAGTCGTGTCCAAAGTGATTGGCCGACGCCTCGATTTTACGGGTCTCGATGATGAAGCCGCTCCTGATGCTCGTCTATTATTGAGCCGCTGACAGTCCGCGCGAGCATCGCGTGTTACGATTTAGTATTCATAAAGGTCAGACACTGCGGATGGATGTCGATTGCGGCCTCGTCGATTCGCTCGCTCCAAATCTATCTACTCTTCGTTATTGCGGATATTCGCGTCAGGCCTATAACGGATTTACAATATATTCGCAGAATAATCGCAAATTTTTCACGGAAGCAGGTATACAGTATATACGCGGGAATATAGCATATAGCGTATATGCGCCAGACTCAGCCTGCAATCCCGCATTCAAACACACTGAACAATTCATAAGCCAGAGGCCCGATACGGCTTTCCGCCGCGGTAATAAAAGTGAAAATAATCCAAAAGTCTATGAATCCTCAGCCTCGAGCAGCATACACACACACACACACATACGACAGGGCTCATAAAACATTCATCCCCCGGCATTTGCGGTTGCGCGCGAGCCTGACCACAATGTCTGCGCGCCGACTCTCTTTTCGTACATGTGCGAGCGCGAAACACCCTTTTCTCGAGCTGCTTATTTCGCCGAAAGTGAAGGTGTATGAGCTGGTGCATTTTCTAGCGGCAATTCGCACGACGGCTATATAGCCTATATCGCGCTCGAGTGCCATTATCTCTCGAGGGAACACATCGAGCGTATGTATAATAACTGGAAGTCTGTCAAACTCGTTCGAGAAGTCGAGCGCGCTCACCGCATATAGTGTTAGAAGTTTCATCGGCGCGATAGGCTACGAGGATTCTCGAAAGCTGAGCAATTTTTTCAAACGCCCATGGATGCGGTCGTATGTCGGCTGCTGCTTCTTATACCGGCCCATCATGAATACCAGATGTGGCTTTGAATCTAGTTTGCCTGCCGCGAGCGAGCGCAAGGGCATCAATTTTTTAACAGCTCCCGGCCTCCGACCGTGTAAGCAAGAGCGACTCCACGATATGGAAAACACGTCCGAAGAAAGGAGAAAAAATTCGCGTTACGCGTTGAGAATCGACTGTCAGGGGGGATCGATAATCGCGAGTACGCTACTGTGGCGAATTACTGATCAATTTTCGATTATTAATTTCAGCGTATAATAGTCCAAACTTTTGCGATTTCTTCTGTATATAATGGAAGGAACGGCCTGGACGAGCACACAGCATACGTATACATACACAGCGCCGAAGAATACGAAAGTTCGTGTCCCGCAAATAAACGCGCGAAGCTCCGGCGTATATATACGCAGCAGCAGGCCGCGCTCTAATTAATTTACTAATTAAAAAACTTAAATTAATGAGTCTGCTCGTGAAGGGTAGAAAAATTACAGAATTTCTCGCGATATACGTCTGGCAGAGGAAGCGGGGAAAGGGGGGAGAAGAAAAGCGAGCGAGTCATATAAAACCCGTCGCGATACGTGCGCGCCCGAGACTTTTTCCAATTACAAACGGCGCCATTAGCGCGCAGGGGCTACTCTCTCTCTCTCTCTCTCTCTCTCTCTCCCTTTCCCTCGTTCGCGAGGAGGTTATTATTTTTAAAACAAGAATATTCCCGCCCGCCGCGGGCGCGCGCGCTCGCGGCATATAATGAGGGGAGGGCGCGCGATAATGGCGGACCTTATGAAGAAATAAAACCCCCTCCCGCGTATAGTACTAGAGAGCTCCTTTCTCTTTCCGCGGCCCCACCATCCAGATAGCCAGTTGCCATGGAGACCGACTTGTCCGTGAGAGAAAGCTGCGGGGGTGCACTGGACGCCCGTCGTCCGAGGCCGTGTACTTTGCCGCGGAGAGAAGGGTTGAGGGTAATTCCTCTGGCGCGGCGATGTTTTTGAGAAAAATTAAAATTCATATACTCTCCTGCATAATTGACGACCTGGCAAATTATCACTGCGCAGCTCGAGAATATAAACTTTTACAAGCTCGTTTCTCCGAATGTATATAAAGGCGCCGCAGCGAAACACAGCGGAATATGAGTAAGCAGAACGCAAGTGCTCGTTTAATGCAAGAATAATAGCTCGGAATCCTTCAATCAGCACTGACTCTCGTTTTCAACTCGAATCTCTCGCGAAGCCTGTAATTGATTTATTGAACGATAATGGACGAAGAGAGAGAGAGAGAGAGAGAGAGAGAGAGAGAGAGAGAGAGCGCGCATATATAAGCAAAAACGACAACGCCTTTTTTACCTTCCGAGAATTTTTCAGCCTCGCGCTCGCGCGTCCGAAAAAAAACGGACGCAGTTTATTACCCTCGTTATCGCAAGGCCGCGCGGACTCTCATCCTCTGTGTGTACTTGTGCGCGCGCGCGCGCGTGTGTGTGTATGTGTATAATGTATACTCGATGAGAGATAAAAATAAGTAGCGACGAAGAAAATGATTTTGCACGCACTTCTAATGAGAGCTCGCGTGAGCGCGATGAAAAACCGTGTAAAACTAATATCGTCATCGGTAATATGCTGATACAAATGAATCCGCGTATACGTGTACATACTCGTATATAATCAATATACGAGGCGAATCGAACGAGATTACGATCGCTCATCAGCTCATACTTATCGGAAAATGTCGAAGAATTATCCCGCGTCTCTCTAATTTCCTTTTTACGTTGCAGCTCTAGATCTCGATCGATCATTAGCTCTCTTTCGCGCGCTCTAATCGCACTGATGGATCCGAAAATAATTGCCGACGATGAGCGCGTCGCGCCCCCCTCTATACATTATTACATAGCCGTATAGTCGCTGCAGATGGCAGCGAGACGCGACGCTTTGTGCTCGAGGGTAAAAGTACATTTGTGTATATCGATGCAAAGACTGATCGAAAATTATTCGAAATTGATGAGACTCTTCGTACTCTTTCCAAGAGGGGGTGCAATGCAAGATGAGAGACGATACGATAATCGAGGAAATCATGAGCGCGTGTCGTTCGCGAGGGTCCGACAACCCCTTTTTTTTATTGGCCACGTCCTGAGCTAAATATCTGCTCGTGATGAAAAAAAAGAGAGCGGGGGATGTCCCGTTGCGATTGCCTGTTGTGATTCGCCTGCTATCCGTTACTTATACTCTCCTGCGATTGTTGCTTTTTTAGGGGGTCATCGATGCGGCCATCATTCACTCGCTTCGGGATCGACTACTACATACGTGTACTCGAGTGTTGGAAGTGTTATTATTGAGTGGTGTCCGAAATACGAAATAGCGTTTACGGTGTCATCAATCGTCGGGAGTAATTTCCGAAATGAGTATCTCTTCTAAGACCACCGCCGTCGTCGTCGGGTTCGTTAAGTCACCGTGAAACAGTGCAGGCGTCTCGTAAAGCACACGTGTACCTATATAACCAGCTCTCGCGTAATTGTGTAAGCCGTCGGTGGCGCCGCTCGTTATTCTTCATGTAATACTTTTTTAATGCCGTGCAAGCGATGAATTCGCAAAATTTCATATTCTTCCGGGAATGTGCGGATTCTTCGTTGACATCTCGCCGCAAAGACCATAATTTTTTTTTCATGACGCAAGTTTCATACGTGGCGAGGAATATATGCTTGATGAAAAACGCTCTGAAATCCCTTAATGAATAAAACAGCCATCGTGATATGGTAGACAAGCCTCTAATTAATTAGAGGCCATTAAAATTTCAATCGTGATTTTCGCCAAAGATGCTCGCGCGCGCATGAGCTAATAAATGATTTATTTACCTCTCTCTCTTGCTCCTCATAATTTAACGATTAAAAAACCGTTAAGCACCTCGGAGAGCCATGAAATACGCATCTAATTGTATATCAACGTTTGAGCGCATTGCATATAGTTGGTGCGGTTAATAGTGGTTTTGCCATGGTTTTCGCGTGATTTCCGCTGATAAAACGCGCGCGAATTATAATTAGCACGTCGTTTCCGCGGTGTATCATCGTATGCGCACAGCCCGCCTGTCTTTCTCTCGCGTGCGATGAAATATTCATCGGATGCAAATACTCGCATTAAAAAAAAAAAAAAGAAGCAAACATCGTGTATGCACTCCTTCGTAAAACCGACAACGAAAAGGTAAAAAAAACAGTCGTGATATAATAAGCCGCGGAGAATTTCGTGCTGCAATTAGCTCAAGAGCGTCGCAACCCCTCGCAACGCTGCAAGAGACTCTTCGCACACATAGATAGTAGAGCACACTTCGACGCAATTAAGCTTGATATGCCGAACAGATCCTCTCCTGCGTGAGCTTGAGAGAGCGTAATTGCGTGCGGTAATTAGAGAAGTTTGTCGGCAATTACCTCTGCGAACGCGATATACTGCAGTCTCCCCGCCGTATATATAGAACTGATCTCGTCGATTAGAAAAATTCTCTCTCTAAACACGCGTATCAATGACCCGCCGCACCGCCGCGAGATCCGGAGATACATACGATACTCGCGATTTATCTCGCGCGAGATATCGTATACGCCACCAGGCGTCGCGGGTAATTGAAACTTTTATTTTTTTAATAGAAGAAGAAACGGTGAAATGATGAGCGATGATAAATATAACTGTGGTGTCGCCGCGCTCGGCTTTATACGACGCCGCTATAACGAGTTTTCCTTCTATATCGCTCTCGCGGGATTACAAAGGCCTCCGGAAATTACGCGTGTTTCGAAAAACCGGAGAGTCAAACAATCGTTCTTTCATTAATTTCTACGCTGGCTTCTATGCACACGCACACACACATAACATCCATCTATGGCTCCAGATAATTCCCTACTCCACGAGAGAGTATAGAAGAAGAAGTAGAAGACGAAGAAGAAGAAGAAGAAGAAGTTTCTAATGACGGAAAATCTAATATATATCGCGAGGCGCGCTGCTGCGGCTTTCCTGGTAATTAAGTTATAACTAAGGGCGCCGCCGCGGACTCGCGAGAGTGGAAAACAATAAGGGGCCGAGACCGGCTAATCCGGACGATATATTATATCCGATGAGAGTGCTCCTGGCAGCCGCGCAGCGCAGCAGCTCTCTCTCTCCCTTCCTCTCTTCGTGTCGCGCGCGAAAAAGCCCCCGGGAAGAAAATGGAGCGCTCGCTATTAAGTATAAGCGAGACTTGCCCCTTCTGTTTATCGCCGCACCTTTCGCGAGGCTTTTATTCCGCGTGTACAACGCCCTTGTTTCGCTGTGTAGGAATGAGGCATTAATTATTATTACCGCGGAGTTATATCGTTCGTTCTTTAAATCTTCATCAAATATGATATCGACGAGATCTCTCGCGTCGGGCAAATATATATAAGAGAAGAAGAGGAAAAAATAGCCGAGCACTGCTAATAAACTGTGCAAAGTGGAGGGGGCAAAGTGGGCAGCAGCAGCAGTAGCAAGAGAGGCGCAGAAAGTGGGAGGAACAACTCGATTGCGCGAAATCGAATTAGGACGAGCCAGCGAGCGGAGATGTAATTAATTAGTTCGAGCAGCATCTTGCTTCTGACAGGAGCCGCCGCCGATATTATTTTCATTTTCAGGCGCGCGCGCTTTCTTGCTTGCGAGTAACGCCCGAACAATTCCAGCTGTATAAGTGAATTCGAGCTAATTTCTATTGCGACGGAAATCAATATTCCCCCGGACTGTATTCGATTATAACGCAGACTACGAGGCCAATGGCCCACCTATATATTGGAGAATTATTAAGAAAAACTCGAAGCCGCGGGACTTGCGCGCACTGCCGCACGATCGCAACAAAAGAGCGCAAAAATTCACGATGCCTCGTTATATATACACGAACCTCGCTCTCGCGTGCATACATTATACAGTATATAATCGCGTAGCTTATAATCGGGCCTCTACTCCCGCTCCTTCCATAATGGCTAACGAGGGATCCAACTCATAACGCTTAATTAAGGCGCGGCTATATTCGAAAAAGAGGGCCCCGCTCGTGACCGGTCGTGAACGCGGCCAGATCGCCGCCCGATAACGATCTGATAAAGACGCCTCCCAAGATCTTGTATACAGCTGCGGAGTACATGTATATATATATACCTGCGCGCCGTAATGAACTCTGCGCGAGGAATATCTTTGGGACTCAATTTAAGGCTATATGCAAGTCCCATGTGAGAGCGTGCTGCCGCGCTGTTTTCACCCGATCTCGGGGCGAAGAAGAGCCGATTTTTCAAGAGGATGATAATTGGCAGCGTTTGGAGGACTCGCTCTGGAAATTGATTTGGGGATAAATAAAGCTTTATAAACGGCTCGAACGACTCTGAATTTTCAGTACGGGGTTTCTCTCGGTATATAATCCGCGAAATCGATGGATGAGAAATCCGCCGCCGATAATGCAAAGCGTAACTGACATTCGACCTATCGGAATAATCCGCTTAAACTATCGTTATGAGCTTAGAGCCCGCGAACGAAGCACCGCAAGTGCGAGAAGGCAGAATGTGTCGTTAAAATTTATGCGAATTAACGTGCCCTGCATATATGCAGATTTGAGAAAATCGAGGAGCAACTGTGTGATATATATATATATATGCGACCTCTGTTATGATGCGACACTAGACATAAAATCGCAATTGTAAGATCTCGAGACAATTTCGAATCCATTCGAAACGACGTCGTGCAGCGATAAAAATCGCGCGTACACGAGAGAGTAGAGTCGAACGCGCTCAATCTAATCGCGGGGATAAGAGGATGAAGAAAGAGAGCACGAGTCGAGTGCAGCTACCCTACGGAGATCGAGAAAGAGAAAAAGAGATGATCTCTCGTCGGTCGGACGTATGCTGGGGTGTGTTTTAAAATGGCGATCGCGCTCCCCCTCTGGCCTCTCTATATACAACCCCAATATCGCTGCAATCTGCTTTAATCATTGAAAGGGGCTTGGTTTGCATTTTCAAACTTCAGCCCATCGGTCGCGGATTATTCGATGGTGGCTGCGATGCCGAGCTCTTCCCGGATTCAAATATTTTAGTGTATAATTAATAAAATTTTACGCGCGAATGCTTTCATATTACAATATGACCCCAATAATCGACTATTATATACAAAACTCGAAATAGCTCCCCATTATACATCTCGCACAATGTGCGATTCTCGCGATCACGAGCGCGTGACGGTCGAATCGCCGGCCTTCTCCGTCCAATCAAAACGCAGTCGGCATAATGGATATATATGTGCGAGGGATGAATCAGAGAGGGGAGACAATCAGACGTCCTCCATTACTGCGCGTGGACTTTAAAACTGCCACAACGAGGGGGAAGAGAGACGCTGATGCGTACGCGCGACTATGTAAACTCGAACATACGCGAGGTTTTCAGGGGAGCCTGTATTATACATTTCTCGCATCCCCCGCTCGCGCGCGATTTTCGTTAATTCGATTGAGAGAGCGTCCTTCGCGCTTCCTTTTTTTCTCACACAGGCCGCCGCGACCTCGTCCGTCTGTACCGGGTTATATCGTCGATCGGCATCGGTTGCTCGCGGCCAATTAAGGAATCGGAGGAATTATGCAGTGTATACTCTCTCGTGTAGAGATGTAATTAAGACCTCGTGTTTAATTGAAGCGGTGATCCTTTGTTCGCGCTTGTCGCGTCCTTTTTGTTCGATCCAACGCGCGCGTTTGCACGATTGTGAGAAACACTCGCGCTTTCGCTGCAGCGACTCGCGTAGACTCTCGTAACAGTCCTTTTACGCGATTGCGAGAATTTTCACTTTTCTCATATTGTATGCGATATTGCTTCTTTGGCGTTGATGCGGAGATTCGCAATTTCCACTTGGAAAATATAGCTGCGACAATTTGTAACGATCGAGTACAACAGATTAACGGGTATAAATGACTTAATGATCAACCATGTTCGTTAGAGGAAAATATTAAATTAATAATAACTTCTCTCAACGCATATATTTGTATATCTCTGCAACTATCGCTAGTGGCGAGAAAAACGTATACGCATCGCCGAACTATACTACGTAAAACCGAAACACGAGTAGTTGCAGAAACTTCATAAATAACGTTAACTCGGATAAATTAAAAGTCAGGCCGTTTGCATAAACACCATCGCACCGCGATTATGCTCGTAATATCCGCAATAAATCAGGAAGAAAAAAAAATTAATTAACCACAGTATACGTAAACAATGTATGTCTCCATTACGAAGAACTTTACGAACGCGTCGTATTACAATGTTAATATACCCTCGCGATCGCAATCTCCGCAGAGCAGCGCATATATATCGTCGGTATATTACAATATACTCACGTATCCTGAAGGTAGGCCTGGCGTCCGCGCAGTGCATTTTCTTCTTGCTGCGAAAGTGACAGATCCCGACCACCATTGGAACGATTTACTCTATACACGTCGTCAGTGTATATATATATATATATAGAAGACACAGAAGGAAGCTTAAAAGTGCCGCTTGATTAATCGCGCTCGCGCGCGCGCACACACTTTTGAAGCACGCGACCGGGCTCTCTTATGCACACAATAGCCGAAGAAACGTCTCAACAAGGCACAATAGCACTAGGAGAAAGAGAGCCAAGGTGTCAAGGAACAATAGAGCGGCTACTTTTTCGGAGCTCGCGTGGCGGAGGCGACTCGTCTACTGCCGTACGGTGGTCAGCAGCCCGGCTGCCCCTCTCAGCTGGCTCTCTCTCTCTGCAGATCACCCCCGCGCGCACGAGCGCCCCCCCGCCACCCCCGCACACTACCCGGCGCTTCCTCTCTCTCGCAAGGGTACATACATTATCCGCCCCCTACCCCTAGCGAAGACTACTACGTGCGGCTCTCTCTCTCTCTCTCTCTCTCTCACTCTCATAGTGTATACGTGTGTACACGCCGGACCTTTGAATTATAGAAAGCCGAGCAAGACTGGCGCTCTATCGATATGTTCCGAGCGAGTGCGAGTGGCCTTTTAATTTCGGATCCTTGAGAGAGAAAGAGAGAGAGAGAGAGAGAGAGAGCGAGAGTGAGAGCGGACTGTAAAACCCTCGAGTGTAAAATCGCCCTCGAGAACCGAGAGAGACCTGAGAGCAGGAAAAAAGGGGGAGAGTTTTTGTGCACGGAGGTGCGAAGCGCGGATGGGCCCGTTGTTAAGTTGTAAAATGAAGTTCGGAGAAACGAGGGAAATCGCCCTTTACGACGCGGCTGAATTCAGCTCCGCACTCTTTTTCCCGCAGTAGCCGATCTTCTTTACGCGCTCTGATGGGATATATATATATATATATATATATATATATATATATACTATGTATTCCTCGGAACACGTGGAGTTGTGTGCGTGTTTTTTTTATCGCTCGAAATTAACGCGATCCTGAAGTTCTTTCAAATTTATTCACGGCGGGAGAGACGGGTATAATATATATACATGCACACACGTATCAATTATCGGCCGGTTCCAATTCCGCTGATTAATCAATTGAGGCCGCCCGCAGGACCGTATGGCGTTTAAAGAACAACGACGCGCGTGGAGATATGCGTCGAAAAAAAGTTAATAGCCCAGTTTATCGTTTTGTTCTGCTTCGCCGCCGCTGTTTCTACGCGTAATTCCGATCGCTTTCAATTGGATTCTCTTTCTCTCCTCTGTCTTGTAAGGCTGCTTTTACTACGAAATTGCGAAAATCCTACTTACCAGACCAACGAGTCCGAAAGATATTCTTACGATGCTTATTAATCTCGGCGCAGTTTCATCGCGCTGTTCCGCATAGACAAAGAGTATAATAACATAGGTATACCTTATTCACGTATATAAGGTACACCATAAGGGTGCTGCGCAAAGCAAGCACGCGCGCTCGATTGTGTTTGGGGCGCAGCGAAAAATTGGGGGAGAGAGAGAGCGAGCGGATTGTACAAACAGGGAAATAGGCGCGCAGCCGGCCGCTTTCGCTACAGTCTGCTTCAATCTGACACTATTGTGAACATATTATCAGAATGGAAGAGGAGAGAAGCTCTCAGGGAGTGGATTTTACGGAAGAAATTCTGGTCGCGTGACGAATTCCGCGTCGTGTCGTAAAGTTCACGACGAAGGAGAGTGTATAATTTTTATTGCGTCGTGTTTGCGGCTCGAGTGTCAAAATAATTTTTCTAACGCGCGTAATGTATAGTAATAATAATGATATAAGAAAAAAGTTTTCTCAAAGTTTAATAGACCCGATGCCGAGAGTATATTATACTCTATGCGGAATTCGAGAATTAATGATCGGTACGGCTGAAAACTTTTCCATTCGCAATATAAGAGCGAAAGTTTGGAAAATGATTGACTCCCGCTGACCATTGGTCATCCGCTTTTGGAAAAGTCGCGCAGGCTGCGATCGGCTATATATACCAACACTCATCGATCATCGTGTCCTCTCCGGATTCCTCGATAATTGAGTAAAAATGTACTTTCCCGGAAAATTCATTGGCCAGTATCGTTCTAAAGTGTGCGAGTATCCCTCGCACGGTGTGTATGCCGCAGTGTTAATATTTGCCCGGCAGAGAGAAAGAGAGTATCGTGTGTTGAGAGTATCTCTCAAATATCTGCAGCTAGCTCGAGTTGCTCTCGCATATACAATGTAAAGTGATCGTGAAAATTTGGAAAATCATCGATCGCGGCAAATAAGGATGGCTTTAATCGTCAGAAATAAATAATTCCCGCCAGTAGAGAGTCGTAAACGTCACGCATGTAGCTTTCGAGTTCAACGCGCACTTCAATTTGGCAATGAAGAAGAAAAAAAGAAAGAGCGTTAACAGCGTAAAAGGAGCGCTATATCTGCGCTGCTGCACTCTTATTGAATCGTCCGCCCTCGAAATCTTTGGGAAAACTTTGAAAAAGCTGCGGCAGTTTCATCCTCGCGTATTTTGACCCCACCCACGCTTATAAGCAGCAGGAGCAGCAGCACTGACTGACCCCCACGGTATCCCCTTCTGCCTCTGCGTTTGACCAGCGCATTGTCCGCTCGAGAATGCGTCCATTGTCGAATTGAATCATCGACCAGAGCGCAGTGCGCGCATATTGTACATACATACATACACATATATATATATATATATATATATATATATATATATATATATATATATATATATATACGGAATATTCACGAGGGATGGCCACTGGTCAGTCTAGCCCCGCCATTCTATTATTCTGCTTTCTCTGTCTCTCTCACTCTCGCAGAGCGCGTCAGTATAACAGCCGTGACTCCCTTTGCAAACTCGAACTCGAGAGACTTTTCTTGAATAATTGTCCGAGCGCACGGCTCTAGCAGTGAATTATTGGCCTAATTGTTGTTCTCGCCCGTTTCTCGGACAAATTTCCGGGCGGGAAGCGCGCGACACGTGTCCAAAACGCGCTCGCTCGCGAGCCGAATTTCAATCGTCGAGGGGTGCGAAACTCCACCACTGCCCGCTGAAATCCGATTACTTTTACGTGTTTGAGAGAGAGAGAGAGAGAGAGAGAGAGAGAGAGAGAGAAAATGAAAAATCCAAAGAGCAAGCTGCGGATCGGCACGCGCCGCGCATTTTGGGGAGATTTTTCGACTTCTATTTAAATGGGCGCGAATGTATATGTGCGGCTATTTATATATATATATATATATCTATATGTATATATAGGTATTATATAGGTGAATGCGCAATGGGGGGATAAAACGCGATACGTGTTTATTTGCTCGTGCATGGCAATGTCAATGGGCCAAGAGCCCTCATTTAAATATGCGTGTGATGTTTTCGAGGGTCCGCGGCCATTCAGACATTGTCACTTATCATCATTTTTCGACGATCATGAAGCTCGTTTGAATACATCGTTGAGCCGCTAAATTTGACATTAACGAGCTGCGATTTGAGCATTAAATCTTTTTACCTCATTTATCTGCAGTAAACCGCTATTAAATTAAAAATATATTTTATATACCTATAGCTTGTTTATTTTCATTTACTCGGTATATACGCGAATTTTTTATACGTAATTGATGCAGCAATACGCGAGTATGAATTCCATGAAACTTGACCAAAACTGTCCTTTCATATATACACCCGTCCACCCATCAGTAAACTCCACACACGGTCCGGTTCTCCACGAATGGGGTAGCCCATTCAGTCCTGTGCCGCTACAAAGCAGAGGCGGGTAGGTAGTGGGGTCAAGCTTTCTCTCTCTCTCTCTCTCTCTCTCTTCCACACATTGTTCGTCTTATAATGACGTCGACTCGTGTGTGTATGTGTGTGTCGTGTGTCATATCATGACTGCCAGTGCCGCCGGCGGCGCTTCCATATACACACCCCGGGACTGTTTTATGTATGGAGGCTCTCTTTTTCTCGGCGGCGGGTAGTTTATACGCTTCATCATGATATACTTAAGGGAAAAAGCGTGTGTATTATGTATAGGCGAGGGGTCAGTATAGTCATATAGCAGTCGACTGGCCGAGATTTTATGAAAACTCGGCCGGTCTGCTATGCGGAGAGTATCATTTTTCATATTTCTAATCTTGCCCGGGCTATAAGAACTGGCTTGCTTTCACGTAAAAAAGGTCAACCATCCCTCCTTCATTACGTCGTTTTCATATAAATATAGGCCGATCCGATGACCCGGCACTTTTCTACTTGTATATATCGTATACAAAGTCAGTCGCGCATCTAAATATTACACATTATCATCTGCTCGCGTTAATTCGTTCGGCGCAAACTTTCGACCGTTTAAACGCCATATATCATTGGACTCGGCAATAACGCCGGAAAATCCTGAAAAGCCTCGCTTTCGCCAAAATTAAATTCTGCAGGTCATAACGAGATTGTAGAAGCATTCTTCTCGTAGGAAAAAAAACATCGCTGTCTCCCTCACAATCTTCCACCGAAGAATTTTTTATGTCTCCAAAAAAATCCATAAGCCTCAGCCGCGCTCGAAACCCTCGGCCAAATTGTTTTAAGAAAGTCCCAGGTCTTGCCATAAAACGCGCGCGGCCCGTCGTAAAAACGAGCAAACCGACGACGGCGCGTATAACCTAAATACAAGGGCGCAGCTTAATGAGTTCGAATTTCTACCTGAGCTGCTGCTGCTGCTGCTGCTGCTGCTGCTGCTGCGGGGGCGTCTCTCTCTCTTTTCGAATCGTGCGCGCCTTTAGGTCCGCCGATAATTATATGCACAATGGGGGGAACAGGCCGGAATACATTTTGCACTCGCTAAGACGCTCGTGGCTCGCCGGGCCACGTTCGCGCGATGCGCGTCCACGGGAATCGGGCGTTATTTTTGGAAAATCGAGAAGCCGGGCAGGTTCCCTTTGAAGGTGCGAAAAATTAGCAATTCTAATGCACACGTGGCTCACGCTGATTATTCCGCTGCTGTGGGGCTTCATTTTTCTTCGGCGACACGAGCGCGATTCAATGACATATAGTGTACAATGGCTCGATGATCGGGAATTCTATTAGCGATTTCAATGGGCTTTTTGTCGTGCAGTTGCTCGATTAACATAACGGCGAATACTCGTGTCGTGGGCTGCTGCGTGTATAAAAAAAAGAAGGAAAAGAGGAGAAAGCTTGTCTGGTAATCCCTCTAATCCGTGTACATAATATACGACAGGACCTTCGGAAAACGCGTACCCGTGACAAATATGTAAATTCATAATCTGTTTAATTAGCCGACCCCCAACCGTAAACAAAACGGAGAGATTGCTCATCATTGGCCTTGGACATCCGCGTAGTATAGTATAGCACAGTATAGTATATATAAAGGGCCCAATAACCTCGAGCGAACTGTGTGCCGTATAACGATAAACGTTCTGATGGTGATTATCGACAGAGAGGATACCGAATTCAGCGATGATTCCCTCCCGTCCCTTCATAAACTGACACAATTACGCCGAGTTCGATTGCTTTGTTGCTCGCCGAATGGGACGACTTTACCACCTCTGCCGTGTGTATAGGTAAAGGGAACGCACATTCCAGATGCTCTGAAAGCGGTGGCTGGCCTCAGAGCAAGAGAGAGAGAGAGAGAGAGAGAGAGAGAGAGAGAGAGAGAGAGAGAGAGTGAGTGAGTGGGAGGGAGGAAGTAGGTATAGTAATTTCGTCAGGAGCAGCCCTGAAATTAGCAGGCAAAAAGCCGAAAGATGATTTTCCAAAATAACGCTCTCTGTCTCGAGCTTGGGCCCCCCAAACAATGGGAGAGCAATTTCCCGAGCACCAGCTGCCGCCATCACCTCTATCTGATTTATCATCTCTGACTGTCTCTCTCTCTCTCTCTCTCTCGCGCTTGCTTCCGTCTGGATATGAAGGCGCTTCTTCGATTAGTTTTTACTAATTCGTCGGCTTTTCATCAATCTTTGACACATTTCTCATTACTGTGTATACTCGCGCCGCGCCGATATTGCGGTTTACGTGTATATGTCTATGATATTTTTGCCGCGGCTATTAGTATAGCTGACCCGTTTAATGAGGAGGTATATACGCGCTCGTGATTAATGGCTCCCGATTCTTATTGATTTAATAAAGCTGTGCCTACAATTAGAAATTATGTCCGCGAGTGTGATTAATTATACGGAGCAATAATCGAGCCGAAAATAACTGATCGTATAAAAGCGGCGGCACTTTGAAATTCGAGAAAATTATCTATTCGACCTTCGTCAAAAATTCATATATGCCCGCGACGCGAAGGTTGAATATTGTTGGTAATGGAAAAGAGAGAAAAGAGCGAAGGAAGCGAAGTTTGCGAGATATATATATATATACAGCACAGTGAATTGATCAGCCGTTAGCTCAGCGGAATGTGCGACAGAAGAGCAGATGGGGGTGGCAGGGGTTGTTCAATCGGTTATTGATTGGAAATGTAAGCTGGAGAGAGAGAGGGGGGTGGAGGGGGCTATAGGGGAAAAAGAGCGGCGACGGTCAGTGCGAGGGCGAGCCGACAGATGGCCACTGGTCAGTCTCTCAGTATACGAGATCGTGCCAATAAAGCAACCTCCACTTATTTTCCTCTTACGTTATTAGTTTCGATGCTGCCTTTTCAAAATATCGCGCGGATCCAGCGCTGCTTTGATTGCATATTGGATATATTCTGACGAATGACACGCTATATATTATGTGATTTAGGAAATTACGTTTTACATCGCTAATTTCAAAAGCCGACTTTACGCATAAATCCGAAGTGCTAATGTATATACTAATTAATTCAATACATAACATCAAGACTAGCATCAAGGCAAAAACAAGAGCGTGTATAATGTACGCACTGCATCATCATAACCACACATAACTCACGTACATACATATAGAAGGAGCAGCTCCCTCGCATTCATCCCTCGGGGCAATCTTTTCAATTTAAAGTCAAGTATTATGGTTTAAATTGCATCACGCTTGCTTCGCCATAGACCGCCGCCGCGAAGGGCGGATCCTTCCTTAGGCCAAGACTCAATCACGCCGCTTAACCTTTGACCTACCAAGAGAGAGAGAGAGAGAGAGAGGTACTCACGCATATACACAGGCGCCGCTGCAGCTTTTCTTTTGCGCGCGCGAGGCTCTTCCTTGGTGCGTCTTTATCGCGATATGCCAGAGAGACAGATAAGCGTTCTCTCTCTGATTATAATTTTGATTTACGATCGGCGCACGCAAGGTAAAACGAGATTACGGTGCTCCTGAAGGCTTTTTCTCTCTCTCTCTCTCTCTCTCTCTCTCTCTCTCTCTCTCTCTCTTTCGATTTCGGATTAAGCTTAGCTGAATTCGAGGCAAATCTCAAAAAAAGAGAAGAAAGAAGGCCCGAAGAAGAAGCAGGTGCTACGCGCGAAAGCAAGATTTTCGGGGCATAATAATACTACGTGCGCGAAAGCGAAAGGCGTGTTATGAAGAGGAGAGAGAAAGAGACGGAGGGAGACAGAAATTACCTCGCGCGCGCGGGAACCCGTCCGGCAGCTTTTTGGATGCGCCGAGCTTGACCTCTTGATACTTATATACCTACGCTATCTCTTTCTCTCTCACTCGACGACTTCCGTCATCCAGGGGAATCCGGTTATGCGCTATACGTGTATGTATATATATACACACAGCGTACCTATAACAACGTAATTTGCCTTTGAGAGTTCTCTTTTGTCCGCCTCGCAGCTTCTCTCAATATACTTTTTGCATGCATATGCGCTTTATAATATCTTCGTAATTTTACGGGACCGCCGCTGCAGCGCGGCTAATTTTTATACCGATAAATTCGCGGATTTATCGGGAACGCTTAGCTCGGTCGACACCCGAAATTGACCTTAACGTCCGGATGAGTTAATAATCTGACGAACGTATCGGAGCAAAAAAAGCATTTTATACTCAAGAGAGAGAGAGCGAGAGAGAGAGAGAGAGAGAGAGAAAGGAGAGAGCAAAGATTTTTCCCATAGGCAAACTGAAATTCGATACGTCGAACGCGCGGCAATTACGCAGCTTATCTCTCTGGCATTCCTAGCTCCTCTCTCTCTCTCTCTCTCACTTGCGCGCGCGCGATTAAGCCGTATGCGCCGATCCCGCGGATTAATCCGCCATTAATATCTCGCGCATCCCGCCTATATATCACGCGAGAGAGGGAGAGCACCGTGCGTTTATCATATCGGCGCTCGTGTGCTGCACATTTATATATAGCCTTGACCTTTCGGCCAAAAAGAAGGAGCGCATAGCCAGCAAATGACGCAAGGTGCGCGAGTATTCGGAAAAAATACGCGATTCTTATTATAAAGGGAGAAACGTCGTTAACGCACAGGCACCGGATTACCTGCTAACGCGCTCGTGCAACTACGCAATTTTCCCGGTATTATAATAAATTCGCTCCGTAGAGTGGGAGAGAGAGAGAGGGCCCTCTCTCGCATGCGGCATATTTATATATATATAGCTAAACGCCGAGATGGCGCGAGATAAGAGAGCCTACTCTCGCGATAGGGAAGCTGATGCGCGAGAGAAAGAGAGAGAGAGAGAGAGAGAGAGAGAGAGAGAGAGAGAGAGAGAGAAAAGCAAAAATGCGCGAGCATCGCATGATCCCGTATATATTATATAGCCTGAGAAGGAAGAGTGCACAGGGGGCAGCTCTCGAGCGCATAACGAGTCGAAAAATGAAAAGCCGGTCGGCGTCGGCAGCCGCATAGCAGCATCCATAGCGCGCAGGAGCAGCTCGTGACTGTAATAACGCGTTATATGCACGTGGACCCATAAGGTACATAACAGATACCCGGGCGTGTATAGCCCGGCGAGAGCTCTCCTTACTCTTCCATTTTTGTCCGTATTACGTTTTATCTATATACCCTCTCGACTCGCTCGCTCGCTCGCGCAAAATGCGAAAGGGCAGGCTCGTGATATAGCGTAACCGACCGGTGCATATTACCGGGCTGTTAGAGGGCGGAGTCGGCTGATGAGTTAGCAACGTATTGACTTTATAATAATCACGTTAGCCGGTCCACCCCAAGAGAGAGTGCGCGCGAGAGAAGGCCGATAGCCTCTCTACAACAACTACTACTACTACTACTACTACTATACCACTAGGAGGTTTGAACCGAGTCTCATATCCTTATTAAAAAGCTCGAGCGCGCGTAATTGTGCCGCCGCTGCTGCTGCTGATGCAGCTGAGAGCTAGTCGCAATGCAACGAACGATCTCGCGGATAATTTTATTTTTCAGCGTTTATGTATCCTCCCGCTCGTGCATGGCTTTCCGTAAAAACGCTATTATACATACTCGCGCTTTCTTATTCGCAGCCTCTGCAATTTTCGCGTCGGAATTTCCCCCCCACCCGCGCACGCGCATATAACAATGCTCTGTGTTCTCGCTCGCGTATACCTGTTGATGAGCTGGCCAAGATGACGATTCAAATATAATATAGTGTGTAATCCGAAGCTGTTTGTACAGCATAATACGAGGGGCCCTTTTTTAAGCAATTAAATCTCCTTTCATCGTAATAAGTCGCACACACACACACACCCTGCGGACAGTGTGCTTTGCTAACTGTATCATATACAAAGTGCGAAGGAACAATCGTGACTTCGCGCTTTTCTCTCTCTCTCTCTCTCTCTCTCTCTCTCTCTCTCTCTCATGCGATGAATGTTAATCAAGCATGTATAGAGAGACTTGTAATCTCTATTCATAAATCGAGCTTTCGTTAACTAACGCAATGATCGAGTTATATTCCGTATCTCCCAGCCGATATCAATCCTCTTGTTACGAGATTAAATATGCATTATATGCCTGGTGATGTATAATGGGGCGAGGGCGTTGTAATTAAAGCGAATCTAAGCTCAAAAATAAACAAACAGCCGTTAATATAAATCTCCTCTCTTTTTCTCTCTCTCTCTCTTTCCTCCTCGATGGCAAAATTCACGATCGAAGCAATAAATAAGCCCGCAGTCCTGCTGGCGCGACCACTATAAGTTTTCCTTATTAACGAGCCTCGTATAAAGGGAGAATATCGTGCTCGCGCGGCTATACGCTATGTATATATATATATATATATATAACCCAGCTGCGGTGATGTTGACCTCCAATCTCACCTCAATTTGCCTACACGCGCGCTGTACTGCTCTATCTAAAATTATGATCTGAAAAATACCGGTGTATAGCCACGCGAGAGAAGGTTTCTTTCTATCTCTCTCGCGTAATCCGTTAATTACGCGAGAGCCACAAGAGGCGGCGGCTCGTGATAAATTGCTATCGAAATTGATACGTCGAAGCTAGAGAGAGAGAGAGAGAGAGAGAGAGAGAGAGAGAGAGAGAGAGAGAGAGAGAGAGAGAGAGAGAGAGAGAGAGAGAGAGAGAGAGAGAGAGAGAGAGAGAGAGAGAGAGAGAGAGAGAGAGAGAGAGAGAGAGAGAGAGAGAGAGAGAGAGGTGCGCTTCCTGAAAACCCTCGCGATTTTGAGTTCCATGGTTCGGTGCTAAATTGATTTGTTGCTAATGAGTTTGTAATTTTCACGGGGATATTAATTCCGTTAATGAGGTGAGGAGGTTGTTATTGATAATAGATCGCAAATTCAGCGAAACAGGCTTTTGGCAGTCTGCAGCGCAGCTAAATCAGAATTCAATCTCACCGCCGAGATAGCATCGCTATACGTTTCTATTCCGCTTCCTAAATACAGTCGAATATATATACACATCAGCTTCTTTCTTTTTTTGGCTCGGCATATATATAAAGGGAGCGTAAGCAGCCAAGGAAAAAAAAGACGAAGGTGACAGTTTAAGTAGAAAAGTGTGTGTTTCTCGTCATTTCGCGAGACTCTCTCTCGAGAGAGCGTATTTATTTCCTCGCGAATGGTCGGCCAGCAGCCGGCGACACCAAGACCCCCCCTGATCGATTTAGCGCCAAATGTCGCCGTGTTTTACACTCGACAATAATAGTTGAAATCTATGTAGTCGATATTTCATGTCACCCCTTCCTTGCCCGCTGTCCCTGTATACGTGCTTTCCGAACGATATTTCATCGGCTAATGAAACGAAAATAGCTCGATCGTACGGTCGAGCGACGTTTTTGATAGGTTTTGAGAAATCTGAATAGAAGGATCGTTAATAAAAAAAAAGTCGAGCCAATGTTGCACTTTATTTTGTCACCTATATAGAGTAAGTGATGGACGAGGAAAAAATTGACGATCCAATTATTCGAAATCGCCAGCGGGAAACAAAGAGTCGCGCGTGTATATATACATAAGCTTGGAGATGAAAGAGCGAGATTCAACGTAAAAACAACCGAGAGCCGAGGAAAAAATTCCGCATACGCAGAAGCTACTCGAGTAAACGGAATTTAAATACCTCCGAGCGAGCGGAATGCGCTCCTTTTCTCTCTCCCTGTCTGACTCTCGAGGAAAAAGCGATCGTCCCGAGGGAGAGGTACATCGAGCGACAGAAAGAAAAGGGCTCGTCTCGCGCGGCAGAGAGACACGGGCGTAATTTACACGCGACAGTACTACGTTACACAGTCGGGCGACTTTGAAGATTACTTTTTAAAAGACACATACGCGCGAGATGCATTCTTTTTTTCTTCTCTGTCTGGCCTCGGGAGCGACAATGGATTTATCCCGCTGGATTACTGCGGATTAATAAAATTTCAATATATCGAATGCAAATCGCGCCATACGCGCGGACTCGTTGTTCATAGACACGCACGAGAGCAAACTATGCATGCAAATAGAGGACCCTTATTCCGGCTGCATATAGTAGTGGCCCCCTTGAACCACTCGAAGATGAGATAGATATACGCGCGCATTCTATCTCTCTACGGAGTAGCGGTTTTAAATTCCGCGAGTCAAAGGCGATGTTTGACATGGAAATGTTGAGCGATGCATTAAACATGCTCTGCCCTCCGCGCGGGCGCGAGCCTTTCTCTCTCTCTCTCTCTCGTCTTTTTTTACCCTTCTTCGAAGAAGACGAGCCGCCTCCGCCGCGCCGGTCAGGAGCGTAAGCCAAACTCAAGGAGCCCGAGATGCTGTTTGTTTAAGCAAACGAAGGGAGCAGCTTCCGCCTTTGGAGCAGTGTGTTATATATATATATAAGAATACCGCGCTCCGGATCGATATTCGAGCTTATATTCATGAGAAATGATTTATCGGAGAAAAATACGTAGGAATGAACGCTTACCAGGCGACACTCGAAGGTGCTTGACATGAAGGCCGCTGGGGCTTCTGAGATCGGGAGTGCTGGCTGGCGCGAGTGTCGGGGGCGACAGGTGGGGGTGCGTCACCGCCGGGGTCGTCGCTCCACTACCTGCTGTCGTCGTCGGCGTCGTCGTTGTCGTCGCGCAGGCGTTCAACGGCGAACTGCGCTCGCGCTTCACGCCCTGTTCCGTTCGCCAGCAGGTCACGTCGTCGCCGATCCACAGTTTGCCTTAAACGTTATAGATTATTATTATTATTATATATATGTATATATATATATATATATATACTCGGTGGTTGTATATTACATATGAGTATAGCGTCGGAGGGAAATACGATGAACAAACTGATGGGAATTCGAATCGATGATTGGACAAACATTGCACGATTGGTCGAGATGATATTGACGCGATGAGGCACGAGGTTAATGGCATCACGCATACTACACATCTCGCACGTACGTAATTAGCGAGATACTCCCCTCGCACTGTCCGGTTTTGCCTATACATATACGCATTTCTCTCGGCTATTCTCATCTTCGATATTTACGCGGCTCGCCCCCTGTATTCTAGATGCAATTCTTCTAGGGGGCTGTCTAGGGGGTGTATGTGTGTATATCTAAATATCGAAGACTGCGGGCTTCATTTCCCCCGTAATTTCTCAGAACAATGTGGCGCGCCTGCATTATATTTCCCGCGTCTGGAGGCGAGTGTCTAATTACAAAAGGGGGGCGCGCATATACATATATATAGACTGTGCCTTATCATTTGGTATTCTAGGCGCGTCGGAGTCGAAGAATATATACAAAATTTTGCCTGGTAGGTTACAGAGAGAATAAACAAAATTAGTTCATTATCATAATATAGAAGGCAGGATGGATGATGACTATATCATAGACACGACGCACCTCATCGAATCAGCTGATATGTAAGACCGGCAAGTCACCGAGAAAAAAAAACGTAACGAGCGGCATTAGCCCAATCTAAATTTTCCGACTCGAGTGTAAGAGAGAGGCGATTGCTGATGATTAGAGGCCGCGGGCGTTTAGCATTCGCCCGCACAACGTTGCCTAGAAACGCTGCCGTCGCGGTAGCGTGACTGATTCGAGAAAACGCGCAAATATAATACGCAGCGCGCGAGCGAGCCTCAAGTCTGACTCACTGTGATGTCGGCGTTATTTGCTTGATGAATGATTTGCTCCGCTTTCTCTCTCATAGTTTACTTTCATGCTCCCTTCCGCGCGGGTATGAATTTTTCGAAATTTGCTCCAGTACACGCGTTAAATATTCAGCAGAGTCTATAATATACAGAGACTCGACGTTTCTCTCACCAGCTAATCAAGATATCAAAGCCGCGCCCGAGATTCCCGATCACGAGCATCGCCAATGGCTGCTGTCGGCACACGCACACACGCGACGACGAGCTCAGCCCTTGCCGTATATATATATATATATATATATATATACTTATATCTCCTCGGGCCAGGGGTTCCTTTAATCTCGCGGTGTTTGCATGGCGGGCTTTACGGTCCACCTCCCCGAGTAGACCACCCCTATGCCTTTTCTCGACCGGACAAACGAAACAACCCTCATTTTATACGACCTCAAGGGAAAATTGAATTATCTCCATGGTTTTCTTCGACTCGATGCTGCCAGACGACGACGACGACGAGTTTTATTAAGTACATAGAGCCCTTATTGAACGACGCGAACTCGAATTTTTACGAGAGTCCTATATATATATGGCGCGATTTACGCGTGTTTTTTTGTCTTGTTTGAAGATTCATGTCGCGAGCAAGGTGCAATACGTGACGAAGCAATGCAGTCCGAAATTAGCGTATAAATTGTCTCGGTTTCTTGGACTTTCCCAGTCATTAATATAAGCGAGAGATTTTCCGAAAATCGAGCGCGCCACACTCTCGTGTCCTTATTTCCTGCGGCCACTTCGCATAAACAGAGCCATTCGTCGTCGCCCCCTCACAAGGGAATGGCCGGTCTTTTTTCCCCTCTTTGCATTCTCTCTCTCTCTCTCTCTCTCTCTCTCTCTCTCTCTCTCTCTCTCTCTCTCTCTCGCCGCGCGAGAACTCCATTCACGGGTTTATCACTGTCCAGATAACAACGATTTACCTACACGCGAGGCTTTGCTATGCTGAGAGAAAAAAAGAAGAGAGAGAGAGAGAGAGAGAGAGAGAGAGAGAGAGAGAGAGAGAGAGAAAGGGAAGAAAAAGGAGCAGATTACCCGGGCGAAGAATAGGCCAGCGTTGGGAGTGCGAACGAACGTCGCACATGTGTGTGTATGTGTGGAGGAGGGAGACTACTCGGCCACCTTGCATTCAGGAGTATTTCACTTTAACGGCCCCCCGGGGAATTGGCTGCTGACCTGCCGCCGCCGCCGTCTCTCTTTATCTACTCTCTCTCTCTCTCTCTCTTTCTCTCCCTTCCTTCAGCGCTTTTGGCATAATGGACCTCTGCATTACTTATTCGTCGTCTCGCTGCATATGCTCGAGCCGGAAACCGCGAGCTCTTCACCTTGTGCGATCATCTCGAACGGGACCCTTTTATTCTCTCTCTCTCTCTCCAAGAAGAAGAAGAAGAGGAATTAATTATTCTCTCTTTTCAATTTCGCCACGTGTCCGGATATGGACTCTAAAATTTATCGGGCTGTACTCGTGGAATCGTCACTGACTGGCTTCGTATAATCGTTCCGCCATAAATCTCTCGAGATTCCGTTTATTCGTTTAACGGAGAGAGAGAGAGAGAGAGAGAGAGAGAGAGAGAGAGAGAGAGTATTATACAGGAAGCAGCCAGCGAAAGTCCAAGATCGAAAGTCGCAGCCAAGCGTGGCGGAAACGTATTAGCCGAGTATAATCCAGCCTCTGGTCTCGAATTGAAAATTCCAATCTACCGTGTACTCGTGCAGCAGTACACACGAGTCGAAAAAAAGCAGACAGGGGGTGGCTTGAGTATACGTAAAGCGTCGACGGTGGTGGTGGTGGATAAAGCGCTCGATACAAGATTAATAGTGGGGGTCGTCGCTGGTGATTCCTCTCTTTGAAGGTGGACGCCGCGCGGCGTCGGTCAAATTGAATCCTGTTTAGGACAGAAGAGGGTGCTGTGCATAGAACTGCGGACTTTGGCCTCCGGCTATCCAGGCAATAAGTAAATTGCCCACCACCTATCGCTTCTTCTTTTTCTTCTGCTTCTTTCCATATCGCGCGCTTGATCTTTTGCGAGAAGGCTCTTTTGGAGGATTAAAGGACACCGGCTTCCTCACTCTATATATACGTTCTTTATTCATTTATTTATTATTGTTTACATCGCGTCAGAGCTTCTTGTATAAACCGAATGACTGGATAACACGTACGTTGTTCCCCCGAAAGAAAAAGCGGCATCTTTTGAGGATCGATCGCGCGCATAATAACCGTATATACATATATCTATAGATGCCCCGAAAACTCGTGTTCGACGATCGAGCGGGATTATGAGTTTGATTGATGGGTCCATTTTGTGCGCGCAGCCTCCGTTACACACATCATGAACGGAAGTAGAATTTGCTTATCGGATATTAACCGTATATATATGAATGCCACACGGCGTAAGTCGGCATGACAGAGGACACGAGCCGCGTCGAGGCGCCTTATTACACGACTTATTATGAGCCGAGGGATGTAGTCTGCGGCTTAACGGTACGACGATCGCGGCTAAAGCTATATGCTGTATGGACGATTGTAAGAAGTGAGTGTGTGTGTGTATATATATATATATATATATATATATATATATATATATATATATATATATACGTAAAGAAAGAAATAGAACACGTGTCGTCTGGTTGGGATATTCAATGGAATTGAATGTTATTTCACGCTTTGAAATCATGACAGTTCGAGAAGAGAGATAACACCGCGCGGAGAATGATCTCATTCCGCGAACTTCATTGTCAAACGAAAAATCGAATCTTTTTGATAGCGACGAGGTTCTATATATACGCGATAAGTGAAGTATAACGCGCAGGCACATATCGACATGTTACATCGACGACTTTGCCTATATGAGCGCGAGCAATGTATCAATTCGGATAAGCTGTTTAATTAATTTATTCCAAACGCGTAGACGATGGAGGGATTAAACCGTCGCAGCTCTGGCTTTAAATGAGGGTAACGCTTTTCCAATTCTCTTTGGTTACCCCCTCGTTACGTCGTCTCGATCGATACTTGCCTCTCTTTTTTCCCTCTCTCGCGCGTAGTCGGGCGCAAACTCTCGACTTTAATTTAACCTAGGAATTGCCTCTCTCGTTCTCTTTTCCATTTTAATTAAAGCGCCTGGGAATCTCGCACATTATATCCACATGGAAATTCTCACGAAGTTTGCAAGCTGGCAGAATGTATTATACGATTTAGAACGGATAATATCATCGGAGATAAAAACTTCATAAACAACCGACGCCGATTCGAAAAAATATGTATACGCACACGCACACACGAGAAAGAGAGAGAGAGAGAGAGAAAATTAATCAATAAAGCCCTATATATACAGGAGTGTATACCAGCAGACGCCAGTAATGGACGCCATTTTTCGCGAAAATGCGAATAACGTCGCGGTATTTCATCGACGTGTACGCGGAGGAGGTCGAGGCTACTCCGTGCGAGGATTTCCCTTGCGGCGCAGGCGCGAACCGCCCTCTATACCGCCGGCGCTGCTGTTGCTGCTGCAGCCACCCCAACGGCATAACTCGCGTATACCTTCGAGCCAATCTGCATGTCGAGACGCCATTTTGTAAAGCGTGAATTTAAAGCAGGGACAACCCTTTACAGGCTGCTATTCGTCGGAGCGGAGGGATGCGAGGTGGTGGAAATTTTTTACGGGGGTTGGAGCGGCATGGCATGCAAAGTAGCTCGCTATAGGCTGTGTCAGTAGCTGGGGGCTGGATTTTTTACGTAACGTTACAACTATTATGGATATAGGAGAGATTTTGTAAATTACTGTAGATTCGAACTGGTGGAATACGTGCTATTTTGGTACATCGAGGTGCTTCATTTTCGACGAGATACGAGCTTATCGGAGAATCTTTGATTGAAATGGGTCGACTATTCGATTAGCAAAGCGCGAATCGTTATGTGTGTGTATGCGTATACTTAAAATATATTGACACAGCGATACAATTAACTGAGTGCTTTTAGATCCTCTAATCTTATCTGCAGGCGAAATTCACCCATAAATTTATCAGGAGCAAGGAAAAACAATTGTATAATCATAAAAAATAACATAATCATAAAAAAAAAAGAAGAAGCCATGTTACCGGCAAAGGCAAAAGGAAGCACGTATAGCAAAAGTGTCACGAGCCTCGCGGCAAAAGGGGTGAACGGAGAGAAAGGAGTTATGTATACCGAGGGTCTACCCTCTCAGTACTCCACGCAATTTTAAAATCACAATGGCAGACGACGCATAGGTCGTCGGGACGCTGCAATCTATCCATCCATTCGGCGCGCGTCAAGCCTTTTTGCTGGTCGAGCATCTGCGTCCGTTTTTCTTGCGGAGGGATCGAGTCCACCCTTATTTGTGTCGGTCGCGTGCCGCACTCGCTCTATGGCTTAATGCTTTATATACACATGCATCGCGGAAACTATTATGCGCGATATATTCCGTTGTTGCTTTGATAAACTCTCAACGACCGTAATCCCTGCTCTTCTATATATGCAACGAAAATCAATCTGATTAGAATTTTTATTGGAGAACGCGCGTAGAACGCGCCTCATAAATTAAACCAAGCGCGCCATTACGGAACGCGCAATAAATTATACAGTCAGGGCAGAACGCGACAAATTTATTTTAAACCCCGTAAAATCTGAGCCAGTATAACATACATATAACACAGCGGCTTTTCCCGGCGCATTGCGCGCGTGTGTGTGTGTCGGGGATGCTCTAATACCGCACATACGCCGGCACGAACCAGGCACGCTTCACTCTCTCTCTCTCTCTCTCTCTCTCTCTCTCTCTCTCTCTCTCTCCCCTGCATCAGTATAGTAGCACACACTGCCGCTCGAGTTTTCATCGTAAAATTCTCCATCCATCCCCCGGCGGCGCTTTCGAGGACCGCACCCTTCCCCCGTAACATTTTAAACTTTCGCTCTTCCCCCCTTCTTCTTGCGGGAGCCTCCCCGATTCTCTCTCTCTCTCTCTATATATATATATATATATATATATATACTTATACACACCTATATGCGACGCGCGCGTGCAGGAAAAATGAGCGCGAAAGGTATATGTACGACTCTACTGCCACACGCTCGGAAATCGATGCAACAAAGGCTCGACTCGTCGCGCTCTACCGTTACGCAATTCTTTTTCATTTCTGTGACAGACGAGAGAGAAGGACAGAGAGCGAGAGCAGTATAGCACCCCTTTGTCGTTTAACCGGAGGAGCGAGTGGGGCATTTGGATTTTCGGTGTGGCAGACACGCGGCCGACTCTTACCGAGCTGGTGACGCTTTTAAAATCTTGTTTCTGATGCTGATTACTGGCTTGTTAGGGTGGAGATTTGGATTTTTCTTCTCACTCTTTCTCGTATGGCTCTACCAAAGGGTACTACTGCGGCGCTACGTTTCCTTCGATGAGTTATCGGTTTTACGACTGGTCGACTCGTAATTCACTCCAAGGCGTAACAGTTTGAAATTTTATATACGTCACACTGTATATACGTTTTATAATGCACTTTTACAATGTCGTATAATACAAAAATTATCGCAAGTGGAAAAAACAAGTCGCAAAGTGCCGTTTCACACTCGCCGCTATTATATCTACACTTATACTTGTACACAAAGGATCGAGAAATTAGAAAATTCGATTCCCGCGCGCTCATACGCTGCTCGCTCTCGGACGATGGTATCGTCTCCTTATGTGCAGAATATACATCCTCCGATGCTGAAACAGCCGACGTCATGCATTTATGCAGCTAATCTACATAGACGCATTTGCTTCGAATGAAAATCATCGAGATTGTAATACCGAGAGCGCGTGTGCGGCTCTTTTTCTGCCGAATCACCGAGTAATCGTGATCGCGCTTAATTAATCTCACGCCCTTCTAAACTTTCCCTCGCGCGAGCGAGCTGTAACTCGCGAATTTACGAGCGACGCGCATCTGCTTACAGCAGTGCTTTTGCTCTTTCTCTGCTCCTTTCGTACGTGTATATAATATGCTGATGATGAGCCGATGGTATCGGGCCTGAAATTTTTCATTTTCATTTCCGGCGAAATTAGCCGCATATATAGCGTAATAAGAATAATAATGCGCGCGAGTGTTGTGTACAGAGCTGCAATTTTTGCGGGCGGAAGGTGACGCACGCGTACATATATATACTCGTAATACGATTGTTGCATGCATGGATTTGTGTAATTAACCGGGCGAGAAAGTTTTCTTTTTTGTCGAATAAATTTGTTGGTTTATATTTTTGCGCCGTGTCGGCCGATTATACACGTGCTGGTATGATATGTATACGTATTATATACGCGCTTTGCGAAACACCGATGCTTCGGGAAAGATAATATGCTAATAAAAGTAGAATGTGAAATTTGCGAATGCACACTGCATTAGTGTGCATTATGTATTATATGCGATGTATTACGCGTATGCTTTTATTTTCATTCGTAATATATAGAGCCCGGTTCAATGTGAGAAGTTGGAGAAATTAAGGATTTAATTAGCGGGTTTGTAATGAGAAATTATCGCTGATGTTTATATGCGTGGACGATTTACATAAGAGATACTATAATGCTCGATGCAGGAGTAGAAAACGCATTGATACAACAAACTGCACGCGGAAAGTGTATATTATATTATATAGACAACGGCTCACCCTGAAAGTTGAATAGCGCAAAAGGCAACGGGGAAGAAAATTTTCCGATTAAGCCGAGCGCGCGCACTCTTCCGAATAGAAACGACGGTTGAGCCTTCGCTATATCTTAGGGAAACGCGCGAACCAGAGCGAAGAGGGGTGAAATTGTCGCGTCGATTGGTCGATGCAATTCGCTGCATTGAAGCTACACTACTGCGTGTACGGGGATGATGCGAAGCTGCGGATATATATAAGGACATAGAATCCGGAGAAGAGACATTCAGACGAAGGAATCCAGTAAGCTGCCGAGGATCTAGAATTTTGAAATCACACACGTGTCCTAATTCCGTACGGTAATCTAATATTTTCCGTTATATTTACATACTATTCATATATAAGACATACGAAAAACACGCGTCTATATTCGCAATGCAAGCAGCAGTAGCATCACCACAACTCTTCGTATACGCGTATACTGCACATGAGCTCCAGTTGCGCTATATACCAGTAGACGTAACGTTGCATCGAGCGCTGCGCGCGCGAGGGAGACGAAAGGAGAAAGAGAGAGCAGCAGCAGCAGGCGGGCGGTCGATGGCGTGCGCAGCTGCCATGGCAACTGCGGGAGCAGCGAGACGGGAAATCGACTTGGAAAAACTGGTAGCATTGACCGTCTTCCTTTGGCCGTCGTCCTCGTCGTCGTCGTCGCGCGAGACACTCGCGAATTGCGGAATCGCAACGACGCTCACCGATGGCTATATAGAAAGGGACGTTATGTGTACGCGCGAGCGCCTGTCTTTGGGTATGTATGAACACTGGACGCTCCGCAGGGAGTTGCGAAAATACATATGAATAATGGACGCGCCGATGCCGCGAGGTGACGTAAATTTGAGAGATGCGCGTAATTGGTCAGCTAGCTGGCTTCTCGCTCTCGCATGCATTGAAAATGTCGAAAGAGTCTTTGAGATTGTTTCTGATTTTTTTTTCAATTAAATTATTCATAGGGATTGCAAATTATTTTATTTTCTACGCTGATGGTTACGCGCGCGCGCGCGCTACATCTCGGTTTTTTTGATATATCAGCGCCATGCATGACGAAATTGCGCGATTTGCATGAAAACTCATAATAAGCGAAATTTCTTTTTTCCTTATCTGCCCCACATTAATCTCTCTAGCGCTCTTTCTTTCTCGCGAATTCACAATAGAAAATATTAATCGCCCGCGTATAAAATCTGGCTGATGCGCGCGCGCGTACTGGAATTTCGGATCTTATCGGAAAATTTATGCGGCACGCGCGAGTTTCTCCTCGCGGTCTAGTCCCTTGATTCCGACCGTATCTATCAATCAAACGAGTTAGCGCGAACGACTGCTATATGTGTAATGTGTGTGTTTGTGGATCGTCGGAAGTGCAACTACGTGATCCCACGAGTCTTATCGGTCGGCGATGGAAAGTTTTTTTTTTACTCGTGTACACCATTGCTTCCTCAAGTTTTCCATTAATGAGGAGATGGAAAGTATATAGTCGTTGCTTTAAACGCGTCCACGATCGATAAGGTCGTATCCTTAAAAAAAATCGATCGTGACGGTTGAAACTGTTGTGTCTGCTGTGTGCTTTAGATAAGAGCTGCTGTATCTGAATGTCAAAGAGGTGTAAATATTGGAAATAGAAAATAGATATTAACGAAGCTATCACTGTGCGGTGTCAGCTTATCGTTGCGTATGGAGAAATCGTTACTCATTATCCTAATACAAACGAATATCGCATGACCTCTTTCGATCTCGTCCGCGCGATCGCGTATTCACGACCGAAAGCTCAATTAGCGTGACGCTCCCTTATGTCATTAAAGTCAAAAAGAGCGAAGACAGCTCTCGTAAAAACTCAAGCACACGCGACGTAAAATACATGTCGCAATAATTATGACATCTTCCACTCCTACACACACAGCTCGAAAAAGGTTCATCCGTCTATATACACGCATTCGATAAACACACCGAGCTGATAAGGGCCGATCGGGGCCAAGCGCGAGGTGTCGCTCTCTTTCACAGATAAGAGGGTCGCACCTCGATTTCCTCTCGGTGTGCGCCTTTTTTATTTTATTTTAACGCGCGCTTCTTCAAAGTCAACAGCATTATCGGCGGCTGACTAATGCCGAATAAATCAAACGATAAATTATGGGCGAGCCCGATAATGCGCAGGTCCGCGTCATTTCCGAATGTCGTCTCGCGGTTGTGTGTACTTAGAATATTTAGTTAGATCGCGTATCGTAAATTTTCGACATCGTCAGGCCGTGCTTCTCTGAACCGTTTTTTTTATACGCTCGGCCCTGGTAGTCTCAGTTCACACGGATTATTTTCCAAAGAGTAGTATACTTTCTTCCTTTAATTTAGAAGCGTTCAAAAAAAAAAAAAATGAAACAAAGTACTACGCTATAAATAAACAGATTACTGAAATTTATGAGTATAGTAGAGCCGTCCGTAATTTACGACGCGCATTAAAAGAAACAAATACATATTTTTTTCGCGCCAAGTTCAAACAGCAGATATACGCTGAATTTTTATTCCCGATATAAACAACGAATCAACATTGACTCAAGTCCTGCAATTCGATCTTATATCCTCTCAAAAGTTCAACGCGAACGTTTCACCGCAGCTATCATATAAGAATCAATCCGATTCGGGCATCAGACGAGACGTGGGATATACCAGCGTTACGTTAAAACAACGATCACACACGGAATCGTAAATACATAAGATAAAAAAGCAAGAAGGCAACTCTCGGTCTAGAAAGCGTTTCGACACGCTGCTTCTTCCCGTCTCGCGCGATCTCGTCGTCTCGCAACACACATAAACAGCAACACCTGCGACCCGAAGATCCACGGCCATGATTAAATCGTCCGGCCGACACTTCGAACTTTCAAGTGAGAGAGAGAGTTGGATATTGGGGGCCCAGCTTCTGCTATCTGTCCCAGATTAGCCCCCCCCCCCCCTGTAAACAGGCTCTATTTGCATTCGGCGCTCTGTCTTCGAGCTGTGCTGCTGCCGATGCTATTATCGCCGTGGCGGTATCACCCCCTTTGCGTCGCAGGCTCTCAGTTTTTCGTCTAATAAGCTCGCTCACGATTTCCTAATGGCTTTATCGGACGGGCCCATCGATCCTCACGATCCCCGCCACACGAAAGCGCAACCGGGTTGTAGTACTATCGGTCGTCTAGGATCGAGCTGACGTAGACTATAGCTTACCAGTTGTATAGGATACTTGGCTGCTTGGGATATTACACTCGTGTTTTCTTGCCGATGAATAAAATTATATTGCGCTTTAATGCGCGGATGCGCTGTGAGCTGCTCTTGGGGACGTATCGATCGGTCGTCCATACGGCTCTTGCGATAGACATCGGTCTAACCTCATGCGGTTTCTGATCGGGGGAGAGCGTATAATGTGTATAAGAATAATATATCTGATCAATCGAATGCTGGCATCGAAAGTACGCGCTTTCAGAGTTTACTTTCTCATGCGGTGGAAATACACGTAGCATAATGAAGTCGTTGCAGACGATAAAAAATAACAAATTCAACAAGTGGAAAAGGGCAAGGATCAATATTTACAGAGTACTGCATCCAAAGATAAAAAAAGCAGATGTTCCAATTTTCAGGCATAAAAAGAAGGTATTAAAATTCACAAAGAAGAGACACAAAAGTCGATGAATCGCTCATTCGATGCCGCAGCGCGATAAATCATCGGTTTCTCTCAACTACACACTATCCGCGTATACGTTTTTTCTCTCTCGCCGCATTCGAATCCCCGCGAGGATAAACCATTGTCACTCGCAGATTACCCCCCTTTTGTTATCTCCTCTCTCTCTTTTTCTCTCACTGGCGTATCTGTCGTACATTTTCATATATACCACGCGGTTATATATGAGAAATTTCGTTGTACTTGTAACTCTCCGCATCGGAGTACGGATTTAAAAAAGAGAAAAAATGCGCGGCCCCCCGTCTCTCTCTCTCTCTCTCTCTCTCTCTCTCTCTCTCTCTCTCTGCGGCGTAAAAACTGTGTGAAAAAGCGTTATTCCGGGGTGAAATCCGACGCGCGCTCGCTTTTTTTTAACCCCCTGACGAGGCCGCCGGCTGCGCATCAGGTAAATTTCACGATTTTGGAAGATCGTCGCTGCCTGGATAATATAATACAGGGGTGGACGCGAAAGGGGGTATAGCATCCTGCGTGCATATTCACCGATTTTTCACTCGATCCGAGGGGCACGCTAGAATGAATAAAAAAACGGAGGAAGGTGCCTTAAAAAGAAGACGCACAATGCGAAAGGGCCTCATTCATACACGAAACGGGTAAAAACGCTCGGTGCGCGCGCGCGCGTGTGTGTGTGTGTGTGTGTGTGTGTGTAAATAGTCTGTTTTTCGAGCGAGTTTTATTCCTTTAGAATTTTCTTGCATTTCTGGGTCATGGGAAGGTTACGTAAGCCCGCGCGACTGTAGTGAGAAAGAGAGAGAAAGAGAGAGACGAGGGTTGCCCTGATCTTGGAAACTGATTTTTTCAGCTACCTCCACTTTCACCTTTTCTTTCCGCGCTCGATCGATCGATTAATGCGCGAAGGTCTATCAAAGGGGTTCCCGCACTCACAGACACACACACGTACATGTATGCTCGCTATATATACTTTTTTCAGGTTTCTCGGAAAAAGCGAACGCGATCGAGCTCTGAAAAGGAGGTCGAATATTATTATTCCTCCTTTCCGGCAAATATAAATGCCCCTCTGTATTCATTCCGTTTCTTTTTGTTCTCATTTCCCTTTTTTTCTGGACTACGATTAATAATTCAAATGGCTCTGATTCAATCGAATGAAAAGATACAAACCCACACTCGAGTCCCTTTTCACAGCGGACTGAAGTGCACGCGCAATTCTCGGCTCATCACGTATACGCAGGCTACTTTGAATAAGTCCTCATCCCGCCAATATATATATAATAAAGGAGAAAAAATGAAATCTCGACAAAGGCGTTTATCACTCTCAAGTAAACACGAGGAAATAAGCGCGCTCGCGTCTTAATATTCTCGAGAAAGATCGGGAGACGTGCGTTCCCTTTTCCGCAGCGTGCGTTGATCCCGACGCGCTAAAGAAAGGAAAAGAGACTAGCTTCGGTAATCCGGATCCCCTGAAGACGCGCGCAACAGAGTCTTCCCCCCCCCCTCCTCTGCCGCGGCATATAAAAATACCAAGGAGAGGAAAAAAAAGTAGCGGCGGGGAGTAATAGTGCCGGAGCACGGGAATTAGGGGTGGTTTATTTCTCTCGAGGTCGCCGGTGTAGTAGGCGAAGAAGTAGCGTTATACCTACTCTCTGCATCGGCTCTACGGCGGGGGATGACGAGTGAATGACAGGACAATGAGCCGGCTCTGATGCACACGCGAGCCGCTTTATGACGATTCAATATGTCAGCAACGCGGCGTGTCTTTCTGCACTTCTCTCACCGTCTTGATGGCTCATAATGCAACACGCGAGGGCATGCAGGTCTCGAGTTTCTTCTTGCGCGAAGCGCGCGTGTAATCTCGGCATTGTATATACTGTTGCGGATTTATTTTTTTTACGAATCTTTATCGGTGCTCGTTAGAAACGTAAAATACGGAAAACGCGATGCTTTTTACACTACACGGCGTCGCACCTCCGCATTACACGATTGTTCGTGGCGAAGTATGTACAACAATGACGAGGACGCATGTATGTATACGCGGCCGTTGAAATTGAAAACTCATACGAATTAAATGGCAAAATGCATAAACAACATAGATAAATCTCGCTGCGCGCTTGTTTCAATGACGCGAAGTGACAATGCATTATCCCGCGAAGCGCACACATTGTCCGCGAATCTCTTTGAAATTCCAGTATAGTCGCGCGGCGCAATTAATGATCGACTTCCTACATTCGTGCATCGCGCGCCGATCAATGCCGTCGAAGGAAGAGCGTATATTTATTAAGCGGCCTCGATTTCGTTCCTATATTTCGACGAACGACCTCTCGCGTGACTCATATCGGAGCGGATATATATATATATATATATATATATATATATATATATATATATCAGCAATGCGTGTGTGTGACGTGCCGCGAGTCGATAGTGAAATTTGTGCGCGCGCCCTTCTGTTTATTTCTCAGATTTGATTAGCTCGAGATGGCTGGGAGAGCTGGCTATTGTAATATTGCGCAAGTATTGCTGCTACGCAGTTAAATAGGTTCAGAGTAATCTATATAAACGCTGATAAGGATACTCCTAGTGCATTTTATCAGCCGCGTAATGATGACTAATGCAGTGATGTAAGTTTTTCAAAAATATGACATTCCGTGTCTATATAGCCAGCATATGCGTATATATATATATATATATATATTATGTTTTACCGCGTTTCAACGAAAAAAAGCTCCTTTTAAAAAGTATAGGGACGATCATTGATCATCGCACTTAATAAGTTGACCGAGAATTTTCATATTTTCGTCAACGGCTCGCGCCTTCGCGACCTCGATCCTCTCCTATGTAATACAAAATATCCGCACGCACACATACGCTTGACTGCAGCGATGGTCCTAGGTGTGACTTCACGAAAATCCATATTATACGGGGTGAATCCACAATGAATCGTCGTGGCACGCAGCTGTCCCCGATCATCATTACTTTCCATCTCTTTCTATATAACGCAACTCGTTTTGGTACACATACCCAACGTATAATACGTATACGTCGGGACGAACAGTGAGGAGAAGACCGCACACAATAGCGTATAGCGAAGCTTGTAAAAAATGAGTGACGCGCGCGCGAGCGAGCTAAATGGCACTCGAGCGCGCTCAATCACGTTTCGGAGGCGCAAAATGAACCGCGCGATGACTCGAGGCTTTCTAGTGGAGAGATGCTGCTTTTTTTGCGCATGTAGATCGTTGACGAAAATCTGCTTGGTAATAGGTGATTTTTGGGGACATTAGCGCGAGTTTCGACAGTTGGGGCAATCAATCGACGATGTGTTTTGCATTTTTTGCGCGTATTATAGGTGACCGAGATGATTATCATTTCGAATATACGTTACAGAATCATTGAAGAAATGAAAAAAAGCATTATTTTCTAGCAGCTACATACAGCCCGTAAATTCCAACAGCAACATGTATATAGTACAGGATCGATCAGCAAGGGGGCAGCATCTGCTTTTCGACTTTCCGCGGCAGCAGCAGCCAAGACCGTATAACATATATACCCCTCACATGCGTCTTAACGGCGAGTTTCCCTCCGCCGAATAGAGAAGAAAAGAGAGAAAAGAAATCGAAAGGGGGCAGCAAAATGCGGGAAGCGCGCGATTGGCGAAATCAATTCCCGGCCAATTTAGGAGGTCCCTTTGAGTGCGCGCGCGCTTTTAAAAGTGCGTAAATAAATAGATTCGAACGCGGTGCTGCATCGCGTGTGCGAGGGCGAGACAATATGTTGTAGGCACTCGCCCCTCTCTTCTCTGTGGAAAAACTCAAAGAGTGGCTGAAGCGCACGAGAGCCATATAGAGCCAAGACAAGCTCGTTCGATAATCTAATAAAGCGGCGCGCACGCCCCCTCTTGTTCTTTTTTTTCTCCGAACGAGCTATTTGCTTCGTGTGTGCTTTGCCGGAGAGTTTTCTCTATACCCTTTCTACGTCTTTCTTGATGTTATGGATTATGTTCGAGCTAGGCAAACATTAACTCTTGAATATACGGAACAAGAGATGTGCAGTAGTTGCTTGTATTTCTCTTAGAAAATTTATATATAATAAAGGACGCGAGGGATATTAAAATTTTATTTTCGACTCACGAGCTGCTGCCGTTCTTGTTGTTGTTGTGGCTTCGTAATGCAGTGTTGAGGCTTTGCAAAACTCACCTGAAACCGAAAAAAAAAACTTGTTATATATACATGTGGGTCGAGGTAGTGCAGACTCTCGATATGATTCAGTCTGCGGAGGAGAGCTCTCAAAGCCACGACTGTATTATATACTCGTATATACAAGAGAGAGAGAGAGAGAGAGAGAGCGACAAAACTTCCATTTCCGCCAGAAAATCGAAGGCTGAATACGTAAAGTTATATTCTGATGCAGTCACATTATTCGCGGACAATGCCGGGGAAAGGCGAAATTAAATAATACTCGTGGATATTAGGCTAAATGGATTCCATCCCGCGATAGAAGCAGAAGGTAAAGAGAGAGAGAGAGAGAGAGAGAGAGAGAGAGAGAGAGAGAGAGTGAGAGAGAGAGAGAGGCAAACGCAAACGTAAAAGGGAAGAACGGAAGCGAGAGAGGGAGAGAGAAAGAAAGAAAGGAGTCTTTTAGAGGCACGCCGACTCTGAATGGAAGAGGGTTTTCCGCCCCTGGTAGAGCGTCGTCCCCTCGAACCTCCTCCTCCTCCTCCACCTCGTCGCTATATTGACCTCTCTCTCTCTCTCTCTCTCTCTCTCTCTCTCTCTCTCTCTCTCTCTCTCTCTCTCTCTCTCTTCGCTATTCCGCATTTTAAAGGGAAAATTTCCGTTTATTCGAGCGCGCGCAGCTCTGACTTTTGCCTTGGCTTCCGCTTTTTGCTCTCTCCTTTCGCGATTATTCGACGAGCAGCCGCGGTTATAGCAGCTCAGACGGAAAATAACAGGACCTTTTGCTCGTGGCAGGTCGATCCTTTCGACGGAAGCCCTCGAGAAAATTGAGGCTCTCCTGCACTCTCGAAATTTACGTAATCGGCGCGCAGCAAGATTGGACAATCGGAAAATTGCCGCCTTCTTCTTCCTCTTTTTCCTCTTCCTTTTGCGCGAATCAAAATCATTTTCAGTTGATTCTCTTCTTTCTAAGCGTCCCGTCACTTACTCGCCATCTTACTTTTCACTTTGCTTTATCCGTCGTCCTTTATGGACACGATCGATCGAACTTGCTCGCTCTCTCTCTCTCTCTCTCTCTCTCTCTCTCTCTCTCTCTCTCTCTCTCTCTCTCTCTCTCTCTCTCTCTCTCTCTCTCTCTCTCTTGCTCTGTATATACATTCATAAACACAAGCCAATCTTCCTTATTATTCGGAATCCGCGTCGTCGCTTGTCTAGAAACATTTTTTTTCTCCCCGGGCAAATACGGTCTTCGTCCCTCAGCGATTGCCGAATTTCCAACGAGAGTAAAGCGCGGAATTGTTTGCCCGGCCGACGACGTCGTCGGTATGTACGTGACGACCTCGTCCCTTCCGCCATCTCCGACGGCTTTCTCCCTCTCTATATACGAAGTCTGCCTGTTTATTCTACTTATTTTATCACACGGCGCGCGGTAAACTTCCGGATAGATTTTTGAGGGATCTTTGCTTTGGTCCGGATTTTTAATGGAATTCACTACCGGTAATTTTATTTCGAAACTTTTTTATATACAATTTAACACAGATATATATATATATATATATATTTATATATACACACGGTTATATACATTCTCATGCATATAACACGCCAAGACAATGATCGCAGCGTCTAGCTCGCCCGCGAGCGTAAAGCCTTTTGTTACGAACACGAACCCGTCCATATACAGCAACACGAGAGAGTGAGAGAGAAATACTGTACGTTCTCGCTTTCATAATCGAATCGACATCGAACCGCATAAAATTTGTGTACATTTTTCCGAGCCCCGTCCTAACAAGAGGTCGTTATAAAACGCGCGACCCCCATATCTCTCCTACTCTCTCGCGCGAATTTCTGAAAAAGAGTCGAGGACGTTTTTGCGAAAAAATAATGTCGCAGAACTGGCTTATTAGCCTATCTCGATGGTTTATGACAGATTTATGGACTGTTACCTCTTCGCTCGGATTAACATCTTCGAGACACGTATTATATATATATATATATATATATATATATATATATATATATATATATACGTGAGAAGCATAGCGCGAGCGTCGTGTAATTCCATTATGCTCGAAATTTTCGTGACTCTCCGCCATACGTATACCGATAAACTTTTTACTAAATCTCTACGTACGAAATAGAGCTTTCGCATTCCTTACATCCGAACATTAATCACGATAGCAAAAACTCCCCCATACATCATAAAAAAAAAAAAAGAAAGAAAACCTCCGCATAGCGAAAACGCAAGTTTACTGTTACGAAGACAAAACGTCCCATTAGCTCTCATTACGGACGCACGCACGTAGAAGTGATCCTGCAAAAAACAAACGCGATCGGTTCGCCGAGACGAGATTAGGAACCGGTCGCGCGCGCCTCTTTCAGGGAAGTCGTCGTCGTCGTCGTCGTCGCCACCCCCATAAGGAGAATCCTCGCGACGACGCACCGCTAGGCGACGCTTTTTGCCGGGATTCTCTCCGAGTACTGCCTCTGTATATAATATACCGTACGACGATACGTGAACTGCTTTATGGGAAGCGATGGGATGCGGTAGTTGCGTATATATTTGTAGGAAAAAAAGGCTCGCGAGCATCGGAATTTACAAGAGCGCAGTGCGACTCTTCGATGCGGATTATGCAACGTATCTTCGCTGCGTTTCGTAAGCTTTGTGGGAATTTCAGTAAGTAAATCGTAAAATACCGCTGCAGATTGTAATTAATAACCGCTTTCGTATTAGATGCGTATACTAAATCATGCATTGCTCGGTTGATAAGCTTTTTGCAATGAAAAAACGACATTTCATCGATCGCGACTCTCGAATTGTAACTGAAAATGTTGAGAAGGCGACAATTAGGCCAATCGTATTCGTCTTAAAAATTTCTTCGGCATTGCGAAATACTGGACTGATTCTCATAATGATGCATTAACCAGGAAAAATTGCTTTCGAGGATAACACGTTCCCGGCAATAAGCGCGGCGATCCATAAATCTCGAGTCGCTCTTATGCGATATTCAGCGCAGAGCGGCTTATTACCGGCGCTGCAGCGCTACTCGGGCGCGTCAGTATAAATATAAACCTTCGGACGCGCGTGTGCGCGAAGATGTAAATCACCACCGGAGACGCTGATATTTCGTACGATTATTTTATCCTATCGGGATGGAATTTTTCATAACTGCTCCGATACATGTCTGTATTTTGTATCTATAATTAAAAACTGTTTCTCATATATAAATCAGTATGAAAGTTGCTCGTTGCGAAAATAAAAATAAACGATGTATACATAGCTAAGCGCTACGTAGCCATAAAGCTGTAAAAAGACGAAGCAGGTGCGTATAGGCAAATGCAGCAATAAAGCTCCTCTGGTGTAATTTGCATAATCCGCGGCTAAATCTCCCTCCATCTCCCCGGCTGCAATCGACGAACATCCTGACGTGATCCAGAAAATTATCTTTGACTCGGCAGCATTATTACGCAGCGCGGCTGCAGCTCTTTTTCCTCGCCTCTTGCTTCTCTGCAGATCGTCTCGTCCGAGCGTTTGCACGCCGACACGTGTGTATACATACGCGCGGCGTTTATGGCCGTGATTTTATTCGTTTCCGCGAACAGCGGCTACTCTCCTTCCTAATTGGGCCTATAGGCAACGAAGGCCGCGATCGCGCTGTGAACGAAGCACACCGCGCATGCAAACTTATCTCCAGAGCTTTGTAGCCACTGTACGCGCCAAAGAAAAAAACAATAGAGCCAAGTGAAACGTACTATAGTTTTCAATAAATACACTCGCGCTAACACAGCAGTGTATATAAGTGCGACTCGGTAAAGTGTTTGCGCGCGAGCAACAAAACAAACGTAAAAGGGCGGCGGCGGCGGCGCGCGCGCGCGCACTCGACTGCGAGAGATTCGCGTAATAAGCCGGAACCGAGTTACTTTTTAAGGGCCCCAAAGAGAGTAAGAGCGAAGCAACTAAGCAGAGCAGCGTGGCGCCCGCTCGAGTAGTGTGTATGTACACCCCGCGAGCAGAGAACTCGCGCTTGATTAACGAGAGTTCGAATAGGTGGATCTTTAAGTGTGCTGTCGAATGAGCGAAGAACCGATGCGAGAATAAGGAGAGAGAGAGAGAGAGAGAGAGAAAGAGTAAAAGCCGCGCTGATTGATATGTTTGCGGGGCGGTTACCGCTTCTCGCGCGCGCGCGCGCGAGCACCGGCAGTGCGGTTAGGTGGAGCCACCATCCACTCCCCGGGCCCGATGATTTAAGGGCCATATATTACGAGCCCTTGGCACCATACTTGCTGCACTGATGCTTATACTTGCGCTCGCTTTCTCAGCTGTGCGCGATCTGCTCTTCTTGCTGCGTATATATACATATATACTCGCCGGGAGGATGGGCAGGTAGGTATAGTACCATCTTGGTTATTGAGACGTTCGCGCGCGCGCGCGATGAGAGGAGCTGGTTATTCTTGTATATACGCAGTGCCGGCGATTAAGAAAACTATATAATGAGAGAGCTGCAGCGTATGCGCGCACATTTTAATACGTAAAAATGAGTTGATTAGTGAATTCGCGCTTTTGCAGAGGAAAAGCCCTCGCCTAGTGGATGAAACAATGATTTCTAAGGGGGATGAAATATAAATCATCGTAAGAGAGACTCGCGGAGTTGTTGCGAGAGGCGCTTGTTTATTTGCCGCGCGCAGAGTGTTTTATTTGACGTTTACCATACCGTTTGCATCTTTAAGTGCATCGGCTATCTTTCTCGCGGGAATGCGCTGCACCGGCGGAGGGTCGTCTTTCAAGCTCAACGCATTATGAGAGAGGGAGATTTTCAAAGATGCGTTCTTTCTTCACACGTTATATATGAATGCAATGCATATATGAATGCATGCTTTTTTTGATACGCATTTGACAAATGTTTAAAGTCAAAAGCTTCCTGTGAATCGAAAAACGTCGTTCCTATGCGATAACTGCAGATGTGTGTAGCTAGTCCGTCCGAGGTGCGGTTTCAGTCCGTTATATGCTCTAAAACACGATGTAGGATGTCACTAATTGAATATAAAAACAACGCGAATAATCATCGATAATTGCTTCCGAGGCAGCCAGAAAAAAATATCCAGTTCCATTCATTCTCTTCGTTTGCGGTGAGCCAAATCCCAGAAAGTATAATTGCGAGGTCAAGCCGATAATCGAGAGCTGCTCACGATTAGGCGGCGCAGACTTTGTGCGTTTTTTGACACGGCGCTCCTTTCGTGATCGGGATTAGTTAGCGCAGAGCGAGGAAAACGTTAAACTCGAGCCGGAAGTGGCTCTGGTTTTAATCGCGATTTTTTTTTTTTTTTTTTTACAAACGGAAGAAAAATACAGGCTTAACTGTACACGTGTATTATGGAGCACCGGCGACTTTGCGCGGGCGGCTCCGACACAAAAATCTATCGGCGCTTCAAAGGCTATATCATAATATAGCAAGTTTCGTCGTAAAATTAAAAAGGAACGACGTGGCATGGAAGGAGCGAGCTGTACTCTTGGATAAAAAAAAAGGAAGCAGAGTAGGGAAACTTAAAAAGAGCGGCCAGTTCTGTATATAGTGAAGAAACGACGACGGCGGCGGCACGAGCTGCAGACGAGCGAAGCGAGACGCGCACGCGATTCCATGCTACGGACTTGTTTCGTATTTTAAAGTTTATTGTCTTCGTGTTTCTCTCCTCTCTCCCACTGATCTCCACCGCGGCTCTCTGCTGGTATAATTGAATCTGAGCAAATTATCATTTTGCGAGATGTATACCGAGTTTGCTCGATAATTAAGAACTGAGCGAGGACGATCCTCCCGCGGTATAATTATTAAGATCGTTAATAAATCGGTAACGGCGGTCGTGCAAATTTACGAGCGCATTTCCAGAGCTACGCTGCTGCAGTATATACATGCAAAATAAGCACAATACAGCCCTGTCTGTATAGACACGAGCAACGTTTTAATGCGGACGAGAGCGGCGTGATTGTCGAGAGGAAGAGAGAGAGAGAGGCATGTATAAAGGCGGCGAGCGCGCGAGAAAGAGCATAAAATGCTCTCTCGCGGGCCATTCCCGGGCTAATTGTGAGCCTCGCGCGCGCTAGTCGTTATACATTGTTACACAATGATGAACGGGGAGGCCTGCGAATTAACGGCGCTGGTGTCGGGCATCATCGTGACGTCCAGATGAAGTTGTAACAATGAGCGGCCGAGCCAGTGATAATACGGCCGCTTTGTGCGAAAGCGCCGCGCCGACAAATAACGAGAGACGGAGGGGTGCGCGGGAGAGATAAATAGAAAATTGAAAGGGGAATAAATGAAGATGAAGCCGAGAGGACAGTTGGAAAAATGAGCTGAGAGCTTTTTGAAAATTCCGAGAGCTGGCTGGATTAAAAATAGCGATGCTGAAAGGGGAAAAAAGGAGAGTGCGTTCTTCGAAGGTACAAAGGTAAAGAAAGCGAGCCGGCGAACTAGCCCCGGGAGATCTCGCTGCTCCGCCACCCTAATTGCGCGAACGCATTGTCACATTACCGGGGCGTAATTTCTGCGTGCGCAGCTCGAAATCGCCCTCGGGGCCTTTTTTAACGTCAATATTCGCGCAGCCGAATCAAAACATTAATCCCGACGAGAGCGTCGCGGAGCGAGAGCCGATGATAGACGCTCTCGGCGCTTTCGTTTAATGGGGTGATTTATTTCGTAATGATTCAATACGGATTTTTTTTCATGGGACCTCTCGCTCTCTTTCGCTCGCACTGCTTTTGTTTCTTCCCGCTGCGGGAGAAGAAAGAAATCGCCGACTCGATTAATAAACGTTACGTCTGCAATTTCCAGATGCAAAGAGTATACGCGAAACACTTGATAATTCGTACATGATCTCGACGACGTTTCATTAATAAAGCCGGAGCTTTATCTAATTAGGGCTAGCAATATAGAGGGCCAATTCTTGATAATATAATTCCTTATTAAAAAGTAATAAAAAGATAGGGAGAGATATTAAGAAATGAGTAATCAAAATTAATGAGTCATAAATGCTCTTGTCGGGGCAAAAACGGAGGGGGTAGAGAGAGGAGAAATAAAGTAGCATCGGCTCCGAATCGTCTTTTCCCACACACGCGATGGCACACACGACCAAAGCTCGCACGTATGTATAATTACCGACATGCTCACACAGGACGATATTAATCACGATTAAGTCGATTTTACGACCCCCCCCCCTCCATGCCTCATTTTTAATGGGCAGCGTCGCGCTTTTTATAAATGCAGAAAACGTTGCTAGAAAGAGAGAGAGAGAGAGAGACCGAGAGAGAGAGAGAGAAACAATAAATTACAAGGGAATGCATGTATTATTTCAGGAATTAATATTAATAGCTGCAGGAGTTTTGATATATAATTAGGATATAAATAACGAATCCGCGAGTCGAAACGCAAGCATATATATAGTAGTTTGTACTTTATATGAATTAGCGGGCCGGGCGTATGTTCTCCGATAAAGCTCTCATTTGACTCTCAATGCGAAGATGCTAGCTTAATAATTCAGCGTATGTATACATCTCACCGCTCTAACATTTTTTTTTAATTACGTCGGATTAACATAGCTCATATAATATAAAAACAATAATAATAATCACTATAGAACTCAAATAAAAGTGTATCGTTCAACCCGCATTTCCGGAACTTTAAGTTTTGCCGACACACGTGTTTCTTTCTTTATTATACAGTTTTAATTGTCGAATTACAATGAAAAGCCCATCAGCTACGAACAAGCGATTTAAGAGTTAATTATACGAGCACGACTCTTTCTCTCGGCGAAGATTCAAATAAACGCGAATAGGATCTACAATCTAGGAAGATTCGAAAGCAGCAGCAGCGAGAGGCTAAAATTCATATCCGCGGTTTCCCTCTCTCTTATTTCATTAAGAATACAAAGATGACCGCCGCCGCCACCACCGCCGCCACCACCGCCGCCGATCATTTGCGGTGTACCGAACGACGATTTCAATTTCTCCCGCTGGAGTAGAGAGAGAGAGAGAGAGAGAGAGAGAGAGAGAGAGAGAGAGAGAGAGAGAGAGAGAGAGAGAGAGAGAGAGAGAGAGAGAGAGAGAGAGAGAGAGAGAGAGAGAGAGAGAGAGAGAGAGAGAGAGAGAGAGAGAGAGAGAGAGAGAGAGAGAGAGAGAGAGAGAGAGAGAGAGAGAGAGAGAGAGGAGAGAGAGAGAGAGAAGAGAGAGAGGAGAGAGAGAGAGAGAGAGAGAGAGAGAGAGAGAGAGAGAGAGAGAGAGAGAGAGAGAGAGAGAGAGAGAGAGAGCGGTATAAATCAAAGCTTCTTCTTCTCGCGCCCACCTCCTCTCTTCTCTCGATTGGCATTCGTGGATTTCGTCACTCGCGTATGCGCATTTTCTGCATCAGGACCGGATCACCCGCGGCTCCTTATTCAGAGAGAGAGAGAGAGAGAGAGAGAGAGACGGCAATTTTTTCAATTAACATTTTTTTTGCGTCTACGTGCCGCGAATAAAACGCCACAGCTGATGATTGGCCCGCGGGAATTTGTTTTTCGACATTCGCACTTCGTTACGATCTTAATTGCGAGGAAAACTGTGTGTACAGCTATTAATTCTGCATCTTAGGACTGCGTATAGAGAGAGAGAGAGAGAGAGAGAGAGAGAGAGAGAGAGAGATACTGGACAACCGCATAGTATAGATATAGCGGAATTAGGTATATCGGAATTAAAATTCATTCGATAAACATATATAGTCAGTCCGTACAATACCGAACGGCGCACAACGTGACCCCCTCGCGCGCATTAACTACAACAGAAATATCTTATTGGAATTGCAAAAGGGCCGCGCATCGATTCCCATGCAAACGAGCGGCGCACAGTAGCCAAGATATATAGTTTTTTTTCGCTCCGACCGCGGCTGCGACTACACACGCGCGATTTGTATAAGAATGGCCGGGCGTATATAGGACGACGTTATAATAGTTGCCAATGCTGTTTTTTTGGTCCTCGCGGAACCAGTTGTACGAGAGCGTATGTATATATACACTGGAAAATTCAAATGAGGCGCACTGCAGAATTTCTTAATTATGTTTATGCGCGAGATCGCGAAACTAGTTTAACGTCGTCGCGCTGCAATTCTCTATTTTCGGCTTTTCATTACCGATTTTTCCCTCTCTCGAGTTAATTGAGTTTAACCGCGTGGGCGTGTATTTACAGATAACTGCTCCCGGAAAAAATGCGCGTCTCGCGAGTGGGAGGCAAAACGCAAATACAAGCAGTATTATTAGCATATAGCAGCGTGACTCCATCCTCCCTCATCTCTCTCCCATCTGAATAAATATCATATTATAATTAAAGGAATCTCTCGACCTATAAATCAATGGGAGTCGGTTTATATATCAGCGGCTCGCGTACTCTATATAATGGCGCAGGCGCTCGCTGGGGGGCCTATGCTAATGGCAGCCTCTCACGTGAACCTTCCGCGCCGCGAATACACACACGCCCTACTACTACACACAAACAGATAACGAATGATAAAGGAACACAGAGGCTCGTTGCTCGTGTCTGATTATTTTCATGTGAGAATCGGCAAAAATCGTCTGCTGCTGCTGCTGCTGCTGCTGCTGCACAATTCAATCGCTGCACGCGCGGCGTAATTAAAAACGAGGAAGGCCGCGGTATATATATGCACGGGGCAACAAAACAAACACATCGGCTTTGAGAAATGATAGTGAGAGAGAGAGAGAGAGAGAGAGAGAGAGAGAGAGAGAGAGAGCTTTTCTAGGGACTGACCCAGCGCAGCAGCGTCTGATGTTCGCCGCTTATCAATTTGTTAGAGGGCGCCGTGGCCCGATAAATAACGCTGCTTAATATGAGCCTCGCCCGCGCATATATATATATATATATATACCACTTCGTCCGGTACTTTATTGATCCATCGATCAGCACGGGTGGTACTTTGGCGAGTAGTGCGAGAGAGAAAGAGCGTGCGTGACCGGAGCGCGCTTTGATTCACCGTGGGACATGTACGATAATTTGTAAGCTCGATGAGAGATCATAACTCCCGATGAAGTGGAAGTAGTCGATCGGGAAGTTGCCCGATATATGCGCTGTGCATGAGCGCGCAAGTCGTATAAGCAAATTTTTTCGTATATATATATATATATATATATATATATATATATATACAGGAGATGTTTCGTTCTTTTTCGGCGCATCCTCTCCTGCGAAAAAAGAATTTATTTCTGTTTGAGCAAATTTGTTATTGCAGGCAGTCGCTAATTAATGTCGAATGTGTTTTATATATAATTATGCTAATGCCAGGCTGACGCACCAGCGGAGAGTTATATATATATATATATATATATATATATATATATATATATATACGGCGTTTTTCTCGGGTACGAGTTGATTTAGTAATTTTATTGGCGGCGAATCGAAGGTAAAAAAAGTTGATCGTTATTATTCTGGCATTAATTACACATGTGCTGAGAGTTGATTTTCAATCCGATGTCGGCGTTCGTTGGGGTATAGAGCATTAATCTCGCGAGAGACACTCATTAAATGAAAATTCGGTGCCAAAGTAAACTGAATCGATTAAAAACATAATGGCGTAATGGAGCGATCGGACGGACAAAGGACGGACGAGTTCATCGGGTCTCTTTGGAAGCGCTCATGCTGAAAAGCGTGCCATCATCAATCAAGCAACGGCGGTCCGCGGGCACACAGTGTATTTTTTGCTCCTCTTTTGATATTAATAAATTGCCGCGCGAGGTCCGTAATCAAATTTCGCACAAAACGCGCGACTCGCGAGCGAACTGACTCTGCTCTCTTTCTTCGAGAAGCAAAGAGGCGCATTATTATGACGCGAACGGTAGTTTATTTTGTCGGGCGGCGTTTGCGCCCGAGACAAATTAACATCGGTCAGCGGCGCGCGATTAACAAAGCCCGATACAAATTAGATTAAATCGCCCGAGGGGGCGGCATCTGAGAGCGCGCGCAGGAGAGTGGAAGAGAGAGAAAAGAGCCCCGATGATGATACAACTTGATAAATAGACCGGCATCATGCGATGCTTAAATGGGACGACTTTGCGCGAGCGCCTATCCGTCTCGCTCGCTTCCCATGGACATGCACGCGCGTACGTGCGTCCTCCCCCGCATTCGCGAATAATCACAAATGTATGACCCGCTGCAATGCTGAGGATTCATCTGGCTCAAGGGTACGCACACGCGGCGATGCAGATGAGTATTGAGAATATTCGTGCGCCGCTCATCTGTTTCCGCGTTCCTAATTTCGCGCTGCGGCGGCGGGCATTTGCAATGCAAAGAATCTCGCGCAGAGCGCGCTCGTCTTTATTGCTCTTAATTCGCGCCTGGAATTCCTCCTTTGTGATGTGCAGCAGCGAGGAATGCGCTCGAGATATAGAGCTTTATGTGTATCATCGCTGCTGCTGCTGCTGCTGCTACTGTTATATACTGATGCGGGTGTAATTGATGCACGCGTCGTCGGATTCGCTTTAATTGAGACACGAAGACACGAACGGTGAGACGCGAGTATAATTTAAATAACGGCACGTATAGTTATTGCGCCGTAAAGTATATCGTAATCTCTGTAGGTAATATATAAAGTATATATAAAGTCTGCAAACAAAAGCAAAGTGCGCGCGGGGTTACGATATATAATTGAAACTTGTAATACACAGAAGCCGGCCTACTCGTCTCGAAATCAATCTCTACCCTCGCTCTCGACGATTCGTAAAAATGCCCGGACAATACATAGCAATTCCTGGCAACACGTAATAGAAGTTAAAATATATATTGTGCAATATATATAGGTAGGCAGCATGTCTTCTGCGGTTTTCGGCGCATTACCGGGCTCGGTCATCCGGCAAACGAGCGCATTAACGTGTACCAGCCTTATAGGATATGCAAGAGCTATATATATATATACATGGAATAAAGGCAGCCGACGCCGCCGCGGATCTTTCTCGCGCTACAACAAGCCACCGACGTCTCAATACCTGTGTATGTATATATATATACAAACGCTCCGCGATCGAAATTAAGATCGGGGATAGTAATGATGCATCGGTGTAGGGCTAATAGTGGCTTAGCCAACCTTTCGACTCGACCTGCTCTTGTTGCTGCTGCTGCTTCTTCTTTCTCGTCGAGGAGAATATAAGGCTTTCGGTTTTATGGGGCGCAGTTTCCGCCTTCGCCAATTTGGGCGCGCGCGAGCATTACGGCTATTTATCATCGCGAGCATGCAAAAGCGCCCTCGCAAGATTAGCCCATCTTTGAATATATATACGCGTTGTATTCTTCATCTCGTAAGAAGCGTGTATTATAATACGTATTCTTCGAGTTTCTCTCGAAAGTGTAGTACATGTGGGTATATGAGAAAGAGACGAGGCGTTTGCTCTGTATCGAGGTTTACTGCGCACGCGCTGTATAGCGTACTACTCGCTGCTTGATTTTTATAGCGCGTCATACTATATGGCTGCGGGTCTAATTAATCTTTAATCGGCGATGGCTTTTTCGGTCTAATTGGCCTAATTGCCGCGCGGTTTTAACTTTGAAATCGACCGACAGCTGCTGTAAAGCCAGATGCGCGAACTGCGCTCTCGATACGGTAGTAAAGTGCTATAATTCCCGAAATTCATTTTCTCTCGAGTAAGTGAGAGAGAGAGAGAAAGAGAGAGGGAAAGATAGCGCGCATTGTTTTAATGCTATACGAGTCGTTATACTATACTGTTATTCCAAGTGTATTTTCGAGAAGTCCGAATCGTAGCGGGCGCAAAAACCTACAATAACGCTCTCATTAAAATCAAGAAACGGGAAACGACTCTCTGCGCGACCTTTTTTTCATGTTATTACACATGTTCCGAGGACTCTTCCGCCCTGACTTTTCGGCCGTTCTTCGAATTCATTAAAATATCGGCGTCGCTCGTCAGCGGACAGCGCGTGTAATGATAGCGTTACCGCCTCTCTCTCTCTCTCTCTCTCTCTCTCTCTCTCTCTCTCTCTCTCTCTCTCTCTCTCTCTCTCGCACAGATTTATGTGGCCGACTCGCTGCTCCTCTCTTTTTTTCTACTCAGGTGGGCGTCTCTTTCTCTCCGTTTCTTCTATATATATATATACATATACATTTCGACTGTAAAACCTGGGTATATATATATGTGTGTGTGTGTGTATGTATATATAATATATACACACGCGCGCGCATAATTGCTCCCCGTGGCTTTTCAGAGGAAACTGACGCCCGCTCTGATGGTGATTTTATAATTTGTTGATTTATACGGAGAGACCCGTGTCGCGTCAGCACTACTTTGTCGGAAAATCGGCGCCCTTTAATTAGCTCTCACGTATGCGCGAGGAAAAGTCTCACGCGTGTATATATATGTATATATTTCGGCTGCGAGCGAGGCCAATCATCGCCGCGTGATTATGACGCGCGCAGGACCACACACAAGTCATGGCTTTTGATGGTTCGTGACTTTATTGAGTCGCCTCATATCAGCGAGCGGCTACTTGATTAATGGACCAAGAGAGAGTGGCTGCTGACTTGGAGTGTGTTTAAGCTTAGCATCCGTCAATTTTCGTAAATACACGCTGCTGAAGCCATAGACATCTTCTCCGAGATTTTTAATCGGAAATGAGAAATTTATACGTCTCAATCGCCTATACTTCGTCAATGATATCGTCGTATCGCGGGACTTTATTACGTGACTTAAGATATTAGAGGAGTCACTTACCTGAACACAACGCAGTTTTTTTATATTTTTTTTATATCTCTCCACCCTGTGGGCAGTTTGCGAGTTTACGCAAAGCTGCACGCGTCCAAGAATTATCGGGCTGAAAGTGAGTAATTGCGCTGTCGGCAAAAAGCAGCCAAAGGGGTGTGTTGGAATCAGTTAGCGGCTCAGCCGGTGCACTTTTTGTCTGAAATTTAATAAGCGTCGGGTGTGACGCTGCGGTGCCGCGCAAAAACGAGGGCGAATAGACGCGCCGCTGCCGCCGACAACAAGAATGTATATATATAAAGAAGCAGACTACCTCATTCTCCGAGGCTGCCATCAGTGCGTATGTGTGTATGTATATATATATTCGCAGGTATATCGCCGGCTCATCGGTTCCCACGTGAGGGAATATATATATATATATACCTGAACCGGAAAGAGAGAAGAAATCGAGAGTATTTGATGGCGCTTCCAGCAAGTCGTAAATAGCCATCATCTCGGACGTAATAACCCGGGAGCAGCTTTGTGTGCATTGCGCCAATCGGCAACTATCTTGATATCGCACCGTATACGCATACAAGAAAGAGAGAGAAACCGCGTTAGCGTTAAAATCGATCGGGTGAATATAATCGTTTAATCCGAGTATTGCAGAAAAAGGTCAGTCCCACGCACAAGGCTGTGTGTATGTATTATATATATACTGCTGCTGCTGCTGCTGCTGCATATATATAATACATGCGTGGCATGCCACTGGCTGACCTGTCAAGTCGTGCATCGTCATTGTTCGTTTGATCGTCCCGATTCGGTCCCGAGATACATTATATGTGCCATATGTATATGTAATAACGAGGATCGTTCACGGGATGGCTCGTCTATGTATTTTTCTCGAAATTTTCAGTTGGCTCATACAAGAGATCTTGAATTTTATAATGGAAGACTTTTTATACAGAGTAGCTATAACAACGCACTTCCGCCACTTTCATCGATCTCGAGTGTACATTTAAATTTCTTACATATATACTCTCATCGAGAGAGAGAGAGAGAGAGAGAGAGAGAGAGAGAGAGAGAGAGAGAGAGAGAGAGAGAGAGAGAGGGCTAAGAGCATCGATACCAAAATAAAAAAATCTAAACATTTAGAGCTAATAATCCGTTTCCTAGAAAGTACCAACCTTCTGACCAAAATAAAAAAAATCATCATTGACCCGTGCCGCAATGACAGAGCTGTAGGCTGCAGTGCCGATTAATCAATTACGTCTTAATTAGCCAAAGGTGCGTGAATCGATGAGTAATATACACATGCGGTATAACGCCGATTACGCGGCGTGATAATCTGCTGCCTCTCGCTGAAATCGCCTCAAGAGCTGCGGCTAATAGTAGTCAAATTACAATAATGAAGCATACGATCGGAGCGAAGTAGCGTCCATTAGCCTCTGCAGCAGCTAGTTCGAAATGAGCCTCTTTCTTCCCGACGAGATATCTGCGTATATGTACATGTGTGTGTGTGTGTGTATAACCGCGTGAAAAAAACGAGGGACGAAGACGAGAAAAGGAGAAACGGAAAGGGCTGCGCCGGCATCCGTGCATCGTCATCATCATCCGAGGCTACAAAGACAGCGCCGCTGCCGCCGCCGCCGAGTCGAAAAAAGTGGCTATGCTAAATAATAGGCCTCGCGTCCATTCACGATTCCCATAGTTGAGACGACGAATTTTCTCGAGAATCAATCGACTCGTGTTTTATATATGTACAGAACGATTGAAATTAAATCGGGAACTCGATAGTCAAACATAGACCTGTGCCAGTTTCGCGTAGGTATACCGCTGGGAAAACATGCGGGTATTAGTAAACAAGTTACGCGCGAAATTGGTGTCGCCGCTGTAGTACACTATAATTATTCCCAACTTCACAGAAGACCGCTTCACCTTTTATACATTATACGAGAGCGCCATTGGAAGGAAAATTTTACTCTCATATACGTATACACGTATAAAATTCAAATCAATAAAATCAATCCGAAAATTCCTGCATACCACAGTTTCGCAACGAAAGCAGGAAATATTATGCATGCACGCTGCTGCAACAATGCGCTCTTCTCTCCGCTCTCTCTCTCAAGAGAGAGAGAGAGAGAGAGAGAGAGAGAGAGAGACCCATCAAGCGCGAGCCTCTCTTTTTCTACCTGCCTCGCGCTCGCGCGGCAAAAGAAGAAAAGGATATAAAGATCCGCAGAGGACATCAGCCGCCGCCGCCGCTGCCGCCGTGAATTTGCGTAGGAACCGAGAAAATTATTGCACGACCGCCGCCGCTTGAGTGACGAATAAGGGAGAGACGGACAGATTCCACGACGGCGGTGTAGTGTTTTTTGCGGCTACGATGCTTATACTCTGCAGCGTCCTTTTCTCCGCTGCTGCTGCAGTTCGCTCTTAATGACCGAATTACCGAGTGGCTACGGCTACACTGCGTATACCCAGGTAGAGTAGGAAAGAGAGAGAGAGATAAAGACTGACACACGAGCGCGATGATCGTCCTTCGCGATAGCGAGAATGAAGCCGTAGAGGCGGCTTAGCCGCGCGTTTTTCACAAACTCTGCGCTCAGATCAACGTCCTTAGTCATCTGTATTATATGCCTATAGCAAATTTTCCTAATGAGACGAGAGAAGAATCTCGGGAAGAATCTACGGCGACGGGACGACTGGCGTTAGCGTTTTTCTGCGAGCACACATCGACGCGCGGACGAACAGGTTGCGGTAACGGATCGGAAAGGGAGAAACTCGCCTAAGCGCTGTATAGCTGCATAGCGGTGTGTGTGTGTATGTGTGTATGTGGTTGCCAACCTTTCCGATCTTGATTCCTCGCGAGCAAGAGGGAGAGAGGAAGAAAAGAATTTATTGCCGCTTCCGAGAAGACCAGGCGCTGATGGGAAATCCTGGAGTTGCTGCTGCGATGATCGAGCTGCGCGTGGAGACTCTCTTTCTATATCGCTTCTCGGAGAGGGAGGCACAGCTTTTTTGCACCGCGGCGCGTGCGGACGATCTCTGGAAACAGTTATCGACTGCCAGAGCAAGAGAGTTTTTTGTCGGTTGAAATTTTTGTGCGAAGGACCGATGCAAATTTACCGGACGACTGCGCTTTTTGCGGACGGTTAGTTAGTTGACATTTCGATTACGCCTCGCTGCGATGTTCCCAAGCTAATCAACTATATATCACTATACTAGCGAAAATTTATTTAAAACAAGCGATCTTATCTTCCTCGAAGGGATAATCTCCCTGCGAGCCCGGCTGTAAATGCACCGAGCTGAATCGCGACATCTCCAAAAACTGCTGCGCTGCTAATATATACCTTTCCTCTCTACCTCGGCAGACCTGCATAAGCAACGAGGCGACACCTGCGTCGTTTCCTGCCTAAAACGCCGAGGCGTAATCGTCGCCATGCGCTCCCGCGTGAATGGCAATGAGTGCGTTTTGTTCTTTTTCTCCAGTTCGTATATGTCCACCTCGTGTATTATATATATACTGCAGTAGTACGAAATTTTCTTTTCAGTGATTCGTCGATTGTAATTATCGGCTTCCAATTAGGCCTCCGAGATCATGCAAATATTCCCACGAGCAGCTCACCGCCGTAAATTCGTCAAGGGCGTCATTATCGGCGTCAATCGCGATTCATTGCACCAGCGAAATTCAAAACAGCCGCTCTCTCCGAGGCAGTATATAGCTGAATGGGCGCACGTATACTCCATACTCACACAGAGAGAACGAGCAGAAAAAAGTCGCAACAAGAAGCAACAGCAGCAGCAGCATCAGCAGCAGGTCTCAAGAAGAAACGAGATAGCGCGCGCGCGAAGAGGAGGGAGACAAAGGCTGAGCGAGTGAGTGAGAGAGAGAAAGAGAGAGAGAGGACGAAAAGTAAAGGCCCGCGGGCGAGGTCAGCCACACCGCCCCTGCATCTCTCTCTCGCTCTCGCCTTCTCCCACCCCGACTTGCCTGATTACCTGCCGCCGGGGGCGGGACACGCTGTAATGAGCATCGAAGGGGTGCTCAACCTCTCAATACTCGCAACCGCGGGCTTTATATATACGCATTTATTGTACAGCGATCGACAAGTTCTCTCGCGCGTGCTTTTGTGTGTGCCCCGACTTTTATGAGCTCCGAGATTCGTTTAACACTCGACTGCTGCTCTGCTGCTGCTACTCTGCCTTTATCTTCGGCTGGTTAGGAGGTGACTCGCGATGAGATTTCTATATATATATATATATATATATATATATATATATATATATATACACACACGCGGTGCGAGAAGACTTTGTAATTGCAACGCGCGACGAGAGCTGCAGGTGCGCAGATCGTAATTCGCGACAAGGATTCAGTCTTTAAAAATGATTGGAAGCTGAATTCGATGTGTATATATATATATATAGTGACGAAAAGGAATAACTCATTAGAGAAAGAATGTGCGGCCGCAAATCGCGCGAACACAGGGAATACGAAAGTAGGACGAGGATCGAGAGCGATGTTATTTTAAGTTTTCCGTTGGGGGATCTCCGCTCTCTCTTTCTCTCTCACGCGCATATAATACGCACGCCCTAATCGGCTTCCTCCCGAAAGACGGCGAGAAGACATGCGGAGGGGTCGAGACTGCTGATATACACGAGCGACCCTATACACCCCCCAACCCCTCCTGCTGCAGACGGATACATCGCGCTTTTTTAGCTATACTCGGATTTCTTCTCGGGGCTGTCCCGTGTATTGAGACTAACCCCTGCGGCCCGGAGACGAGATTCGCGATAGAGGATTCATGCCCCCCTCGAGGCTGGATTCAAAACGCTTTACACTCTCTTAACGGACCTGTTGATTCTATCATATTCCATTCGCGTGTAACGCGCTGTTTATTTTAAACACGCGTGTAGGGACGCTGTTCACGTTGTTGTCACCCTTTTTACTCTCCCTCTCTTCGGAAGCTGCTGCTGCTGCTGCCGGTGCTTCTTCTTCGACGTATTTCTTTATCCACTGATGCACACTACTGCTTCTCGCACTCGATGGCTTTCGGATATGTATGTGTATATATGCGTATACAGCGAGAGCGCATTAATTCGATAAAAAACGCGGACTACTACCGCGTAATTAACTCTTCAAGCTCGTAAATTACAGCCGCGATGAACCAGTCTTTCATCCGCTGATTACTTTTTCCTCGAGTCTCTCCTTTCTTGCGCGCGAGGACAAGCGAGTCGCTCGTGTATATATAATACACACACACACACTCACACAGACATAACAATCGTCGACCCGCCCAAAATAAAGTTTCCAAAGAAGAGTGGACCACACGGCTGTTATCCTGCGCTGCTTTAATGACTTTCACACTCCCCGCCCGACGTTATATTGCGTGAATGAACCTGCGTGCGGCCCCGCGGATATGCTCTGCTGACCGTTTTGCATCAGTCCTGGTCTTTTGAATGAAACTTTTACGAGCCTCGCGGAGAAAATATTGTGTATATCTCGTGGCATTGAATGCGAAGAAAGGTGAGAGAGGCAATAAACGAGAGGAGTATAGCTACTTTGACTACCGCCTCGCGAGAGCGTATATATATAGGACAATAAAAACGACAAGTGTGCAGGAAGGGGGAACTGGACTCCCGGCTTACCGCGTGTGATACTAGCTGCTGATGCACGGCTGCTGTGTCGTGCGCGGTAATGATAATCCCGGGGGACACAACCAAACACAGGCTCGAATCGCATAACGCGATATTTTAAGACTCGGAAATGTCGAACATAAACAAAAACGATTGCTTTTTTCCAAGTGATTTTGAATCCGGCTTTCAAATCGAACGACAATATATCCATCTTGATAATTCACTCATGTCTAAAAGAGCCCGAAGAAGCGTTCAGTGGTTTTATAAGAAGCAAATAGTTCTCTCTCAGCTGCGTGAAAGTACGCGCGCGGCTGCAGTGTAGTTACATAAATCAGGCGACAATCACGAAGCGATTTCCCATTGGACAGTCCAAAACGCAGAAATACTCTTCTCTCGCGCAATTTTTTCATCATCCTTGATAAAAGAAAAATGAAAGAATTCAAAGCGTTCCCGCGCCTCGTATTAATCCGCAGCCGGCGCATATTATCCCGCGCTCCTTGAAAAACCCGACAAGAAGAGGATAATTTCCACGTCTCTAATCTTTTTATATCAAGTCTTTCTCTCTCCTCTTGAAAAATCCTCTCTCCCTCTGTGTCTCTCGCCGCTGCTGCGTCGCGAGAGAGAGAGAGAGAGAGAGAGAGAGAGAGAGTTGAGATCATGCAAGTATAAAGACGGGGAGCGAGTTTTTGCCGCGACATTCGCGACACTTCTCCACGTCGCGCGAGTCGCTGTATAGCCGCAGCGCGCGTCGATTATGATAACTACGCGGAGATGCCGTGCTGCTGGGAGGAAAAAGCCGGGAAAAATTCGCGAAGAGGAGAGAACGACGAGAGTTTCGTTAGGAATTTCTATGAGCCGAGGCTCGCGTTAACGAGGCTACTGCGACGCTGAAAAATTCTCTGAGCTGTACTCACCGTAAGGTCGGTCCGTCATCGGCTCGCAAGGATCTGTAACAGAGAGAGAGGAATTGCTTTTTAGAACATCTGCGAGCGTCTTTCTCTCCCTCTCTCATTAGCCCCAGAGCCATATACGCCTGCGAAACTGGAAATCTACTTTCGATTCGAATTGCTCATTATATATGTGCATCTACATAAGTACGGGTTGCTTCTGACGTTCCCGGAATGACGATTTCCGTGATGCCTTCCAATATCTCTGTCTTTCTCTCTCACACGCGTCTAGTTACAATTACTGCGCGGTCCTTCTGCGTAAACCCATCAAGGCTAAAATCGTTCCCCGGAAGTGAGAGATTCGCATTCGTCGCATACATGTATATGATAATCCCGGCGGCGCGTGCAGAACGCGAAATATATACCACACACACACACACACACACATACATCTAACGAATTTGAAAATAAGGCGCGGTTTCCCGGAGTCGATAATAGTTGCGGTTCGTCCCGGGAATATTTTCATCGCCTTCTTTTTCGGGTCCCTCTTTCCCTCCCTCTCTCTCTCTCTCTCAGTCTCTTGAAAAAGATCGACGATCGAGATAACGAGAGGCTCGCGTGTGTCCGACACCCACACGCGCGTTTGTATTATACACGCAGAGAGTCCCGGCATCTGGTATTCCGTTTTCGAGCTGTCGAAGAGGTGCGAGAACGTTGCTGTGTGTATGAGGAATAATGCCGATGCTTTATCCGGCCGATGATCGCAATCGCGCGCATCACCTCGAGCCGTGTATTCTAATATTTTCTACGAAATCAGCGGCCGGACGGAGATCGCAGCACGAATCACTAATGGCCTGCTGCTGCTGCTGCTGCCGCTGCATCCACGGGATGGCTTTAAGTGGCGAAAAATAAAAGGAACTCGACACCGAGAGGCGATAGACAATAAATATTAAACGCGAGCGAATGCGTGTGTTGGTGTATATGGGAATCTGTGCGTTATTTTCAGCAGCTGCTGGTCATGAGAGAGAGAGAGAGGGGTGACTGAATCTCCATTAGCGAGGCGTGAGCTTCTTGAGTAATCCATCCATCTATACGGACATGTGCAGCACAAGCGTTGGACAGGGGGCTAAACGTATCCTTTCGCTGGGCAATTAGCTGCGGTTGAATCGTCGCGCCGAGGAGCTTCTGTGCATCGACATTGGCGTAGGAATTAGCGATGGTGTATATTATACATTCGAATATTCGATTTCGATTGGGAAAAAAAACGACGACAACAATTTGCGTGTAAAAGAGATGGACAGATAAACGCACGCGTTATTTACGCTGACGATCGGCTAAAGACAATTATAAATTAGAATGAACGGACACCTGCTTCCACATCCTCTGCGTAGCGAGAGCCTCGATTATTCATGCGAAGGTGTGTTCTGAAAAGCAATCGCGCGGTATTACCATATCGAATACGCTTTTCACTTGAATGTTAATTGCAGCCGGGAGAGCTGGCTAACTGTTTGTAATTGGGTATGTATTGCTTATGCTCGATCGTAAAAAGGGCAGTGAACGTGACAAAACAGAGTAACGATGAATATTCCAATCAGACGGACACTTTTCTATACAAACATCCCACATTTCTACTCTCGTTACGACAAATTGCATAACCTATATAGATATAACAATAAAGACAACATACGTCCGATGCATACTCAAATCCATCGAAAGGTAGATCTCAATTCAATTAAGACGCACACCCTCAGCACTCTATCCTATACATCCCGTCAACTTTCAAAGTTCACTGACCAGTCATCAATCCACGGTCGTTTCATTATTTATACACAAGCTCTCTCTCTCTCTCTCTCTCTCTCTCTCTCAGACAATGCTCGTATCTCGCCGACGCTATATTATCTCTTGATCTCTCGCGCGCGGCAAAAACAAAGTTCGCTCTCGCGAAATCCCGAATCGAACCTATATACTGGCTGACAAGAGAGAAGAGAGAGAGAGAGAGAGAATACAAATCGGACCGGCGGATCGCGAAATCTGTCGACGGGAGGTCGTCGCCGAATCGGACGCGCCGTAATTAACGACAAACAATGTGATATATATATATGCACGCAGTGAGAGCATTAATCGATTGACTCGCGGTATGGCTCCACGCGCTCGTCGAGATGCTGTTAATCATTCGGTGCAATCGGTGTATATGCAAAAATCTGCTTGTGCAAAGGAAAAAAATATACGGAATTTAATTAGCGAATAACAAACCAATTCATTAGTACAATTCCCGTATAGAAAACTATACAGTCTAATCATTTCGATGTTCATTAAAATGATTTACTCGCTGACATATGAGCGCGGCTAGACGTGCATATATATAGTTATGTATACGATGTTATGATTTTCTGAAGTCTCAGCGTTACTTCCAGCCATATAAAGCCACTCATTAAGGAAGTTCACATGAATATATGCAACAGACAGATTACGAAGCACGAGCACATTTATAAGTACATAAAAAAAAATCGTATATATTTTTTACGCACTAAAATGTATATATATTAATACAGGTTGCGGGTAGACTACGCGCATAGATAAGTGGCTGAAGACAAGCCTTGCTCGTATATACATATATACATACATGCGCGTGTACATAATGGAAACAATGAATATTGGATATCGGCAGCAGCAGCAGCAGCAGTATAGTAGTATATATACGGCGGCAACTCTTGAAAGGGGGCAAAAAAGCACGGCAGGAGCCGAAGATACCATAGACATTTACGATTCATTAATCCAGACTCGCGAGTGACTTTCGCTTAATAAGATGGTCCGCGTCGCTCGATCATGTGTACACATGGCTGCGTATAATAATGCGCCGCGCTCTCGGGAAGCAAGCAGCAGCTCCCTTTCTTTCCTGGACTCAGGTGGTCCCAATGACTCGACGCCGCGCAGCGCATAACGAATCGTATTCCCGGCTCGATTTCGAGGCTACTTTTTTCATTCTCCAAGTGAACCTCTTGCCGCGATTCCGCGGTTCCATAGGAAAATTTCAGAGGCGTTCGATTGCGTTAGAACAAAGCGGGAAATTTCATTATGGAAAAGAATTTTTTATTTCGTTGCGCAATGGAGTTTTGAGAATATAAACTTTGATTATACGTCGAATAATGAATGGATGCAAACTTTCTATTGAATTACAACGTGCACGTATAGCCGTCTGTTATTTACCACCGCTAACTGGCGGCAGCAGCAGCAGCATAAGTATCGCGCAATAATCCGTTACATTATCCCGAAACGCTTTCGAAGAAACAAAAATAAAAAAAATACACTCGTTGCACATGGAGTATTATAGTAGAATAAGCAACTAGAAAGTAAGTATGCAGTATATATAGAAGCATTAAAGAAGATTTCACGAGGTGTGCGAAATTGTCAAAAGAGTCATTAAGATTGATGATTATACGGGCGATTCGCGCGCGCGCGCGCAAGAAAAAGCCTGCGCACTAGTGCCTCCGGGTAACGATCCGTCACCGCTCCCTACTTTCCTCGGCTTTGCATCCTCTCCCCCTCTCCGCCTCTCACATACATACTATACTTATACTTGCACAATAGAGCGCTGACTCGAGAAAGAGCAGTCGCGCGACGGAAGCTGCTCATCTCTCTCTTGTAGCGAAACAGTATAGCGCGCGCACCGACTCACTTTCATGCAGAGTGTGTGTGGGATCGCCGTGTGTCGGCTCTAGACAAAGAGAAGACTCGCGAGCGCAGGGGAAAAGGGATTGGCCGGGCCGAGAGAGGTATAACTAATGGGCGAGAAAGAAAGTGCGCCGCGGGAGTAGCAGCGCAGCCTCGTCTCTCTCGGCAGTAAAGTCAACGGTTGCCGCCCTGGCAAAAAAAGCCAAATTGGCCGAAATGAGAGTTACGTAGGCAAAGGAGACCGACTCCTGCTGCACGGGAATGGCTGTTACGTTGATTGACCGGCTTTGTGAGCTCGACGATACATTTGTCGCGATTATTGCCAGTCGATATTGCGTTTTTTTTCATTTCTTTCTGGATATTTTTATTTTCATGCTTCGAGCTGAGAATCGAGGTGTACACTATCTCTCTCTCTCTCTCTCTGTCTCTCTCTCTCTCTCTCTCTCTCTCTCTCTCTCTGTCTCTCTGAAATATCATTCGAGAAAATCTGTGTCATGCCACTATATAGCTGTGCGTGTACGATTAAACGCGAAAATAACGGAGAGACCAGGCAACGAGCAGAGTCACTTTGAAAATTGAATTGGAGCACTACCTCCCAATGAAATCTTTGTGTTCGGCTGCCGGAGCCGCGGAGCGCAATTGCGCCTCGAAGAGGTAGTAGCCGCTGCTGTAGAGAGCAGAAGTCATGCGGAATGACTCGGGCAGTTTACATTACGCCGAGTCGTTGGGTTTTCAGTTAACCGTCGGTAATGCGCAATTGGACGCGCACTTTTGCCGCCGAGTTACGACGACTAGAGGCCCAAATTAACCTACACACAGCTCTCATGCCCGATGCAAATTACGTTCGTTCGCTACTGTGTGCTATATATACTACACCGGACTGATCCTTGAGTGGAATATTTCGTTGCGTCAGCTTTTCGAGCTAACTACACGGAATTTGAATGCCGCAGTTGCGAACGTTTTCACACTATTTAAGACAGAATTACGTTTGTGGAAAAACAGCGAGCGACGAAAACGTCAAAGTCCTATAAAAGCCTACTCGCAAATCAGCCGAATAGATCCGACGGAAGAGTCGGTCAACGCCAGCAATTACCTGTCTCTCTGTGTGTGTGTGTGTGTCTCCCGGTATATAGGAAAAACGAAGGTGAACGCGCGAGAGTTCGTTCGAGAATTGCGACAGAGAGCGCGGCTGTGGCAGAGCGGAATAAATTACGCCGCCTTTAGGAAAGCCAGCGTTCAACCGAATTACTTTTTCTGGAATAAAAAGAGCATATCAAAGCAACGGACAGTTATTCAGCAGCGCGCGGAATCACTTTTGCCGCAGAGTCTTGCTTTATTCTTTATGTAACGCGCGCCCGCGCGAGATGTGTAAAAAATGAGAAGGCGGCTTCTCGTTGCATGCTTAATTTACAAACGGTTCGTTCGAATTTCACAGCTTGCGATGGAAAAAAATGATTGTTTTCGCCCCCGCGATTACTTTCACGAACTGCTCGAGATCCATCCAAGGACAAATCATTTCCACGAACGGCACGCACAAACGCATACCCTCCGAGTTGAGCGTCACAATGGGACGCTTTGTTCGCAGATATATACGCACCGATGAATTTTCCTACACCCCTTCGATCTCTGATGATTTGAATATGCGACCCCAACGAGTTTCCCGTGACCGTAATGGTCGGTGTCTAATAGAGTCCAACCCTTCCCCTCTGATCGTTTGACGATGTGCAAGCGAAAAGTGTTCTCTGTTATATCCCCGTGTTTATTATATGCAGCGTAATTTTCCTTATTCGTATTACCTCCAGTGACAGTGAGTGATGTGCTCGTATTTCCGTATTTGGATATTTCTTTGTTGGAAAATATATGTATACTGCATGGCCAGATGTATTTGTGCTCGTCGAACTTTAGCATTATCATGTTTATACGAGCAAACGGAATAAGTGCACAGTAGTGCTATATCTATAAATATAGAGGTTCAGAACCATTGCATCCGTTGTAGAGCAATAAGAAATTATTATCTGTAATCAATGAATATATAATCTTTCCTCTCCGAAGCTGCGATAAATTACGATAAATCGGCCTGATATCGCGTCGCGAATCAGAAATTCAGTCACCTGGATGGAATGCCACGATGCCGCATTAATATCCGCGCGGCATTATCTCCAGCTACAAAAGTCTCGATCAGCGGCGTATTCAAATCCGCAGCTAGAATTAAAAACCTCGAAGTCGTACACACAACGCGATTTAAATAAGCGGGTTTAGTGATCCGCGATAAATAGCGTTTTTCTCCTCTCGAGCTCACAAGATGGTGCGAATTATCGACGATGGCAAAACAAAGCGGCGGAGCTGCTGCTACTGCGCCACTGGATAATCGGTAGCGCCGTTCTCTCTCTCTTTCTCTCTCTCTCTCTCTCTCTCTCTCTCTCTCTTGCTCTGTGTTCTTAATTAGCATAATTGGCCGATTATGATCTCCGTCGAGCGCGGAGAGTTCAATAAGTTTAATGGCACGTTGTAAAGCAAACATCGTACATTTTTCAGACGGGGATTAACGAGCCGGAAAATGATACTAATGCTTCTATTACGCCGCGCCGTGTGGCCTCGTTCGCCTACTGCATCGATGGACCGGCTTATCGCGGGAAACTTTACAGGCGTTGTAAAGCTTATTGTTGTTGTCGTTCTTGTTTTTCCTAATTGTCAACCTTGGATTCGACACTACAGTTTTCGAGATTTCATTTCGCGCGCGTGTACAACATTTTCGCGCAGAATATGAGGGAAGAGGCCCATTCAACGGATCGTTTAACCTGCTTCTTATCCCCCGCTCCGAATCCATTTACGTAACAAAACTATGCCCTTTTTTCGCGCATACGTGTTTACAACGGAGTCCGCGCTGGTTTTTTAAACAGAGGGGCCCCATCGTACATACCTCGCTGCATTATTAGTATTAATAACGCGAGTAGATCACGTGACCGCAGCAGCGGCGCGAGCAAATTTATGATAGCAATTACCATTAGCGCATGTGTGCTCGCCGCTGCACTAAAAAAAATCAACAGAGTCTTCAATACTATCACAGGAAAGATCGCGCCGGAAGCATAACTCGATACGCGCATATACTCGCATATTTGCATGCGAGGAAATGATTCCCGAGATTCGCCGGAAACACAGCGGATAATGTTACTCTGCGCCGCGCTCTTGTCTCGTTGTACATATATATATATATAAATGAAACGAGAAAAAAATAGTCAGGGGCTTACGCGACCACTGCAGATTCATCTCTTCGCTATATAGTAATGAGAGAGAAGGACGGGATTTTATAAACTGCGCGAATGTGCAAAATTTTTTTATACGCCGTGTGTATCGTATTTTAAAAGGTCAGGCCTGATGCCGCCGCGGAGGTTTTATGTTTTCTTACATAAACCCGAGAACGTATTTTACGTAATTATGACGAGAGCAAGAAGTTTATCGCCTTTTGATAATTAACTTTCTTACAGTTTGCATGAATTACAGAAGCGTATTAGCGCATTGATTTATACATCGTATATATAGCTTCAAAAAAATGATTTTCATTATTAATACGACTTTCGAAAACTCATGCCTAAAAATGCAGTTACGTATCATTCAAAGCAAAGAAACGATCATCTCAAGATATAAAGTTGCAGGCGTTTCCTCGCACGATCGCAACAGAGTATAATCGGATTCGCTCTCGTATACGAATTGACAAAAAGCAGACATACAGGCACACAGCAGAGCGAGAGGAAGTCAAGGGAATCGCGCGCAGCTCACAAATAAGTGTAACGAGGCGTGTATACAGCAAGCGCGCAGAGTTCGGGGAAGTACGTGACATGGTTTTGACCAAGCCTATATTTGTTTAACCCGGAACTCCAGCTGTCTCCCATTGTAGCGCGAAATTGTTCTCGAGTGAGCACGCATATGTATAGAGGGCGCTCGCGTACGTATACGCTCGCGTATATTTTCGAGAAATTGCATTCGCCAGCAGCAGCAGCAGTAAAAAATGTGGAAGACACGGTGATGTATAAATCGCGCTAAGTGCGAGAAGCATCGTAAAGGAGGGGAGTTGTGCAGCCTTGCAGAAACGTCGGCTAAAATATTATAATATGCAAGCTTACGCACTTTCGCGTCGCGCGTGCACGCACAAATCGCGGCCGAGATCGTGTTTCCGACGCACATGGAATATTATGCATATTTCTTTTTCTTTTTTTTTTTTTTCATGTATAATACTTTTGTACGCGCTTTTTTTGTGTCGTGCCGCCGCGTGGATAAAATAACGCCGACGATTCATGTATTAATTAGCTTCTTTGGAAATTGCTCTCTTTTTACAATGTGCCGATTCTATTTTCTTTTTTTCAACGGTTTCGCGAGGTATATCTTCGTGCGCGATTAATTAGTCCGACCGTTTGTGGGTAGTAGCAGTATTATACTCTATATACGCATGAATATTCATGCCGATGACGGCGCGATAATTCGACTAAAATCTTCAGTTTATAAGAAGCTTGTATGTATATACCTTGAAAGCTTTAGTTCGAACTTTCTTCCATGCATAAAGACATCAAAACCGCCCAGCAGCGGCTTAATTAGCGGAAAATATGAATATTAATACAGCCTGCATATATATATACTAGGCGAACAAAATGCATTCCTTTCATCTCCATTAACCCGGCGATCCATCGCCGATCTTAATGATACTATATATATAGATACCATACGCATGTTAATAACAAAAAGCACCGGTCGGCACAACGCAGACATTAAAACGGCTCGATCTATAATCCAAGAGCGTTTATAGAAGTTTCGCGAAAAATGATAATCGAGAGCTTCCCTTATATGCTACATATACATGTATATAAGTAAACTTTGCATAGCCGGCGAAATAACGCCGGTCTCTCACGCAGCTGACTGCGCGAGCGAGCATTTCTGCGGCACGCACATACCTTCATTCGCGCGTCCCGATAAAAGTGCAAGAGCCCGAGCGCGCATTAAACGAAGACGGATGGAAGTGAGACAGGCATTCCGCAAAGAAGGAGGAGGTGGTGGAAGTAGTATATATATATACATGTCTGTGTGTATGTGCATGCGGCGGCCGGGCTTTTATCAAAACCGCTCATCGTGGCACATCCGGATTCAAATTACGCCTTCGTGCTTACGCTTATGTTTATTTATCCAGTTATTAAAATTACATTAAGACCAGTCCGTCCTTAATTATATATGTAACGTCTTAGAGAGAGGGCGACTCGCCTCTGTGTCGGTGTCTGTATATACACGTATGAAAGGGTATATATGCCTGTATATTGGATGCGCTCACCTTCGCCGCGTCACGAGAGAGAAAGAAAAAAAAAACCTACTCCTTTTTATTCACGCGCGAGTCTATATATACTCCCCTGCGCTTTTCTGAAGTCCTCGCGTTTTGTTCGATATTAAAAGTGGAGTTGGAGAGCTGCTTAATTATGTAAAAACAGCGCGCGCGCGTTATCGTGCAACGTATTCGTAATAACAGCTTTCACGATTAATTTAACCCGGCTGTTGAAGGGCCGACACTCTGCATGCTTTTGCACGGGAATTTCGTATGTTTTTTTTTATACGCGTACACATTTATAATTGAGAACAAATGCGGGAATACTTTGTAGAATTCTTTTATAAGCTGTGTCTTATATGCGTTTTCATGCGTTCACCGCCGCGGCGCTGCTTTGCATGTTGATTGAGACTTTATGTTATAATGAATGTACAGTTTTAATCGACCTTGAATATCGTGTACTTAAGTTAAAATTATCCGCAATATAGCGAATGGAACGCCGAGTAATTATAAGGCGATATGTCGAGTTAAAATATAACTTTAGTTGCGTAACATATCGTCTGCGTGTATTTTTAAAAAACCATTATTCGTGTACACGCATTGCACAATGTGTGTGCATATGCCACTAATTTTTAATTTTCTAGACGTGAACATATTATCTTCGCTGATTCATGTGCACCGCGTATCTGATTAATATTTTTAACTACATATATATAAAGTTTCAAATCGATACGTTACTAATACGAACGAGAGTTCGACAGGATCTTTGACGTCATTCGATCTCGATATTTTTATATTACTCTTTCAGATGGGCCCTGCACAACTTTCAGCCTCGCACGATCGCAGCGTCATTGCATCTTATTCGTATAAGATCGACCTTCGCCTATATGGCGGAATTTTGTAAACTTTATTATTTGCCAAGCAAAAACTGACGAATCTCGTTAGGTTATATCAAAATTGTATATGAAAATCAAGGGTACATAATTAAACAATGTTTACCGAGAGTATGCCATCCAAGCCCACGGTATGTAAAACACAATCTTCATGGAATTTTTATACGATTTCGAGAGAAATTCTTCTTATGCATTCTGTTTTGATAATCTACTTTGTAATCTCAAGAATTTCCCCATTCTGATGCGAGCTCTGAAAAATAATCAAGCATTCCGAAACACTGCCTCTTCTCTTACTAGCTTTAAACAAAAAAAAACGAGAGAACAAAAATGTTTTACAAGAATGGCTATATTTTGCCTGAATGAGTAAAACGCCAGCTATTGCGGACAGTTCGGCACGCGTCGCGATGTGCATTAGAGATGCTCGTGTCGCTGAGTATACTCGACATTATCTTTATACGAGTGAAGATAATACGAGAAAGGATCGTATGAGCGCTTGCGCGTACATGTGCGAGTAAACGTAGGCTGATTCACGAGCTGAAGCTCGACTTTTGGAGCGTCTCTTACGCAACGACGACAAAATTATTATGCATTACAGTAAAGATTTTCATACCTTCATGTAAGTTATATTGATATCCATATCAATATGCACTGGTCTTATTACTCCTACCAAATGAAAACCACTGAAAAGCATTTGTCCTACTCAAACACAATAAAATTTAGTCAGCCGAGCGCGGAAAATTGTCCTATACGATCAGTGTCACAACTCCCGTCTCATTTTTGACTAAATTTCCTTTTCACGCTCCAAATAAACCTCGCAGGTACAACCTGTCGCCCACTTATTATTATTTACCCAGGCGAGCAGTTGATAATTAAAACCAGATAGCCGCGGTACGATGTGTATACATATATGTATTACATATATATATATATATATATATATATATATATATATATATATATATATATATATTATACATTGTATCCAAAAGGCAACACTGTCCTGGCAAGCGTGACATAATTACAGCCATCAGAGGCGTGTGCGAGCATACACACAAGTAGCCGCAAATTCGAGGAGAGTCGAAACAAACAAAAGCGACGGCAAATTGTCTCCCTGAAAAGAAAGTGGCAGTGGTCGTTGGCCAGTTGGCCTCCGTTATGTAAATGGCTACGGCGCGCGAGAGAGAGAGAGATAATTTCGGCCGGGGCGAAATGAAAAGAAAAAAGGGGCGCTCGGTCAAGTATAATTCGCGAAGAGGAGGAGGAAGAAGGGCGAGAACCCAGAACGCGTGTGCGGGTCGTCCTCGCGCGATGACCGTTGCAGGGCTTAGTCTATCCTTTTCAGACAAGTCATTGCGGTTCGTAAACCGCGAGAAGCCCGTTTCGCACGTCATGCAGATATCAAGGCCGCTCGTGCGCGTATGCCATATGCCCCTATGCAAATCTTTCGCCTGGGTTGCGCTTGTTTTCTCTTTATTTTCCCGCTGCTCGATCGCGAGGAGACTCATCATTTATCAAGCGCCGTAAGCAGATCTTTGTTCCTTTGTCTATATATCGGTATAACATAATCCAAATATATAATCATATACTGATTTCTGCAGAAATCGAGGGAAATGCGAAGAAGTGGCAACCTTAGCCGTCGGTTTTTCCATCGTGGATAATCCATCTGAACACACAAAGCATTTCCTTGGAAGAAGAAAAAAACGACTCGCGCTCGCGCATAATGCGGTATATTGCACCAGGAATCTCGCAAAGCTCATCGCAAACACTGCACATCGTTCTGATCTCTCTAAAAATACTATACTCTCTCTCTCTCTCTCTCTCTCTCTCTCTCTCTCTCTCTCTCTCTCTCTCTCTCTCTCTCTCTCTTGTCGGCGAGATGAAAACGGAAAAAGATAACTCGCGGATAATCCATCTTGCACACGTGCGTATTTACATGCATTTTATTGAAATAACAAGGAAACGGCGTCGCAGCAGTGATTCACAGCAGAAAACCCTAGAGTCGCGGCGGTGCATAACGTGCACTTGAACAGTCTCTCTCTCTCTCTCTCTCTCTCTCTCTCTCTCTCTCTCTCTCGCGAACGAGGGCAGCGCGTTTTTATTGCTGCGCACGAAGGTCTAATTAGAGAAACCGCGCTCGTTGCCGCATAGGAAAATGAACTCATTATGAGCGTTATATTGTGGGAGGAGATGCGCTGGTTTAACTATAGGAACGCTCGCACTCGAGAAAGAGAGAGAGAGGAAATACTCGCGGGCGAGGATGACACTCTCGATCTCGATGCGCACACACCGCTCAAGGATATGACATGTTTAGGAGGTTTTCTCACGGGGAAGAATCATCATCGCTATGAGCTGTCTATGGGAGATCTTCTTCTTCCTCCTCGACACTCTCTCCTTCGATCGAGGGATTTTTCTTTTATACCGAAGGTTATGCGATCTCATTTTCGATCAAATTTTTATTACTTCAAAAGCAACGCGCGCTGCTTATGTGCCCATTACGCTCTCCATTCAACGATGTATACACGCAGCAGCCGTGACATAATAAGCCGATCCGCGGAGATTCTCATTTTCCTCGTAAATCACTGCGCTCGCTCGCTCTCGTCGACTTTTGCAATAATCCTCGGAATCCCGAGGACTGCGTGTGTGTGTGTATTTACTACAGTGCAGCATCACCCGCCGCGTGCGATTCTTCGTTTGTTTCAGGGCTCTCTCCGCGAACTTGGAAGCAGGTGTCCTCGTGCATTCCCGCTCGCCGGAATCATCCTCTTCCTGTTGTACTACACTCGAGTAACGAGCTGACTACAGGTGCCGCAGTACAAAGTGTATGTGCGCGCTTTCATTCACTGATTCACGCGAGAGAAGACACTAGTGTGCTTCGTTATAGTCTGCTGGTAGGAAATTCTTCCTTCGAATGTAATAATAAATTTCGACAGCACGACTGATTCCAGAGATTCTCGGTGAGAGATAAGTCGCGGCTGATTAGAAACAGATTGAAAAAAAAATAGTATACCGGCACATTCATAGAGAAAACACGGATTTCACATTCAGGGTCTTATCGTGTGTTTTCGTAGTGAATCACACTAGTTCCAGTAATGCGTTATTTTTTCGAGCATCTATTATATCCACGCGTAATAATATTTATACGACGATGGTTTTCAAGCATACGCTATGCTCTTCATAATAAATCAATATCTCCCAAATGGGAAAATCCAAAAAACCGTCAGAAATCGCTTTCCCCGAAAGTAATTTACGATACACACCAGCCGTCTCGTACCACACAGCGCGCACACCTTATACATATATACGCGAATACTACAGCATTACAGGTAGCAGCTCTCTCTCTCTCTCTCTCTCTCCTCTCACAATCGCCTCCTCCAGCGCATAGCGCGAAGCGAATCTCGTTTCAAGGACCGGCGTTGCAATGTAAATCGAATCTCTCTCTCTCTCTCGCGCGTGCGCGCCGCGAACCGGATAAATGATGGAAATTACCATATTCATTGCATTGTTGGACGAGTGCAGCAGGTGAGCTGTGTGCGAGAGAGACGACGCGCGCCGTATTTGGAGAGTGCGCGGCCATGCTAATCCCGACGACGCGCAGAGCGAGATGGATTGCTCCGCGAGAGCGTGCAGCGAGGTTTATGCGTCGTCGTGAAATTGTGGATCATTATAATATCGACGTGCGCGCGCTCGTAAGGGGATAATTAGGCATTGGTCTTTTTATAGACGACTGTAGCGTGAATCCAGTGTTTTTTTCATGTCGATTAATACTTGGAATCTATTGTTGTTTGGTTCTTACAGGAGATCATTATCGATTTTCAGATATTACGGAGCACGGGAGAGAGAGAGAGAGAGAGAAAGAGTGAATGAAAGCTATGTTAAACGTACGGTTGAAAGAAGAGAGCTAAGTCATACAACGTCGCGCGCAGCGGCATATATCGAATACAAAGTACATCATTTACGCATAAATCGCGTCGCCAACATGCCGAAAGCGCGCGAAGGATACCCCCCCCTATCTTTCTGTCTCACGGCGTATCTAACAAAATCCGTGCAGTGGAACGAAGACGACGTCGGCGGCAAAGACACAGAGAGAGAGAGGGAGAGCAGGGGCTCATATACAGCAGCAGCAGCAGCGCGTTAGTGGATGACCAAGCGCGCGCTACGTGTCGTTAGCGACTAGTCACTGCATTAACGTACCTACATAGCCGCGCGTATGTGCCATTATAGGTTTTATTATGAGACGAGCATTTCCTTTCCGATGTACCAAGGCCGTCGGATTTTTCCCACACTACTATACTGGCCGCGGAGAGGTTCTCTGTACATACACGCATGATTATATACATTTGAATCGAAAAGGAATACGCGTTGCCTATTTAACGGGAATTATTATATATACGCGTACGTGCAGCGCAGTGCTGCTTTGCGTACGTACGTAGTACGTACGTACGTATACGTACACCTCGTGTGCGTGATGCTATTGGATCGAGCGATGATTATTCCGGGAGAATCTCTATATATATATGCAGCTCCGCGTCGGCCGCGTTGTGTAAACTCGTTCTAATTGTGCGTTATTACGCCGCGCACACGCGGAGGTTAATTATTCTTCGTGCACGAAAAACGATTACCGTTTGTTATGCTTGGTTAATGAATGAGCGCGATTTTTTTCTTTCGTCGGCGAATACCTGAAAAAACATTTTGTTTGTCGGCTCCTGTGACTTGGGCTCGGTTATATACGAGGTGAGAGAAACTTCGGAGAGAAAACTCCGTCTACGTAATTATAATATTCCGCAGCGCAGAGTTATTTTAAAGCCAATTGCAAAAGTCGTATAAGCAATGGTATATGAACGTGGTAAAAAGGCGAGTCGGTATCTTTTTGTTTGATCGAGATATTGTCGATAATCCGCCGCTGCAGAAAAAAAAGATGTTTGCGTATAACCGCGCTGACGTCTCTTTCGTGGATTAAGCAATATATAATCGTAGGCATTTTATACACGAAGTTATTGATGCGCCGCGAGTATCATCGTATACGCGAGTAGTCCATAAATAACCCATAAGGCAGCAAAAAAAAGGAGGCATCGGCCAGACGGAAATAAGAGGAGCGAAAATAGGTGTAAACATTGATATCCCGCTGAGGCGAGCAGTAGTGGCGGCGCGGCTGCAGAGAATTAAAGTCTGAATGTATTTTTAAACACCTTGCAGCATCATCACTCTAATCCCACTCCGCGCGTGTAACCAATATATATCCCACGAGCTCGTCTGAGAAATTTCATTAGATTACCCATCGATGACTACATAATATTTTCAAAAAGTCTAAATATTGGAAAAACATACGCACTCGACCGCGTTATTCCGATAAACCACCTCCCGCATATGGAAAGCCATCCCGCGTCGCTTATAAACAGGTGGATGAAAGAAGAAGAAGCAGCGGCAAAATGAAAGGTGAAAAGAAGCGATAAGGATCAGAGTCAGGGGCGTAACGCTTGGGCACGTGGCCCCCGCTCCTGATGCAGTAACCCTTCTCTCGCCTCCAAAGTTTCTCTCGTCGTATACCTGTATATAATAGCTATATATATATAGACGGAAAGTCGGTCGCGTGTCGCGTGTGGTGATTTGTCGGCGATACATGTGCTCTCGCTAGCAGGTATGTGTGCGCGGAGACCCTCGTTATTCGGAAGACACACGTGAGCGCAGGCGGCGAGCAGTGGTTATAGATGTAGATCGAGAGAGACAGGGAATGCGAGAGGGGAAGCAGAAGGTTAATTGCTTCCGAATCGCGCGTCTCTTGAATAAATTTTTTATTTTTATCCGCTTCCACTTTGTGCAATCTATTACACAACGGTAGTACAGCCGCGAGGCAAAGCAGGCACGTTATTAAAAACTCCGAGGCAGAGCTTATAATTGACGAAAAACGCGCAGGAGGAACATGCAAGCGAAATAAAAAGGAAAGAGTACAAAGCGGAAGAACGAGTATATAGAGGTGCTGCCCGAAGGACGAAAAGGGTTGCGCGGTGCCTATATATATAAATACAGCTCCTCCTGGATGCTGGGCTACCTGAGATCGAAGAAGCCGCGCGCGAGAGACAAGAGAGAAGACGTCGAACCATAGTAGAAAGAGATAAGCGAAGAGGAGAGCAGAAAGAAGCCACGTGACTCCCCTGGAGCGCTAGCTCCTCAATTCCTTATTGGAAATCCTTTCCCGGGCCACAGCCTGACCTATCGAAGGTGAGATTTATCCGTCGGCTTTACCTATACGTGTGGGCGATGCATGCTGCTACTGCTGCTGTTTCTCTCTATAGCAACGACAATCCCCCGCCTGCACGTCCCTACCCCCCCCCCCCCTCTTCGTTTCTCATTTCCGATTCTACCGCGATTTTCTTATCGACCTTGGCCCTGCTTATATCCTCGACGCTGTGTCAAGTCCGCTCTCCGTTTTATGACTTTGACAAGGGGACGCATTGCTTTTTAACGAAGGTTATACGCGCGCGCCTGTCTGCGCGACGAGAGTTTCTCTCTCGTCAACAGTTTTTTGTTTTTTCACAAAATTGTAACTTTCATAGAATATGTATACAAGTAGACGCGAGATACGGACGCACAAAAGCGAATTATGTAAATGCGGACTCGATGACCAATCGATACACTCTCTAATTTTTTTTTCTCCTCTGAATTTCTATTTGACCATATTCGGCGCGTTGCGTAACAACCCCGACGAGAATATTTCCATAGAACACGAAAAATGCATTGGAAAAAACGCACGAGCAAAAAAAGCAGAACCCCATTTTTTTCTCTCTCTTCGTATCGCGCGCAAGAAACCGATCTTTCATCAGAGAGATGTATATACCTTCGTGTAGCAGAAAAAAAAACTTTATAGAAAGCCGAGCTAGCGCGTGCAGCGGCTCTTGTTCTCATCGGCATTGTGTATCTATATATATATATGTAGAGAGAGAAAGAGAATGAGAACACCGAGGATCAAAACAGGTTGCCCCGGTCCTCCCGAAATCTGGCGCATATAATCAAAACCGATCGATTGCGTCAGAATAGAAGAAGCATCATCAGAAGCTGCACTTCCGCTCCCGACGATTGGATATGCTCCCCCTACCCCATCTCTCACAATAATTAGTCATCGGAGGCGATCGATTCGATATTGTTATTGCCGTAGTGTGTATATCGCGATGCGCTAATCTAAAGCTCCAATCGTATACACGTGCGCCGCCTACGCATCGGGCTTTACGCGCGCTCTTTCTATTTCGAGCTGCGTTGAATTCGTAGTAATAACGGCGTAATCACGCGGGAATATCGTGTATGTAAAGTGCTCTCTCTCACTCACTCGGCTGGTTAATCTTATCTCTCGCGGCGATCTCGATATATTATTTAATAACTATAAGACATTTGCGAGCGCAAGTGGAGAAAAGAAATCGTTTAATAACAATTTATAAGCCTATCGCGAGAAAGAGAGGAAAGAGAGATTGATAAAGTCGGATTTTTATCAGCTGGCTGTGCCGTGAATGTGTGCAAGAAAGCAGATTTGCAGTTTTACGCGACATGGATTTTCAGCATTAATGGTCAGTATTATTGGTGGAGTTAGTCATAACGAGGTGTGACGTCTACTCTCAACGTAGATCCCCTGGGTATTTGAATAATGAGTCGGTATTTAAATGGAGATTAACATTTTTCACTCGACACAGACAAAGTGTAACTCAACTTTTACAATGTTGAACAAGAGAAAACAATGGGTGATAATGTTATTTTACAACATTAAGTCACTTTTATATACAGAGAAATAATATAAAAAAAATCAGCGAGAGTCAATATGGTAATCGCGCGAAAAATTTCCATTCTAGCATTGACGCAATGTACGTTTTCGCGGAAGCATGGATATAATTTCGCAAAAAGAAAATAAATAAATAAAGCATCATTTCTGACAATAGCCTATGTTTTATTGATATCAAATACCTGTAGCAACAGCAGCGACGATCAGCATATTACATCGAACCGGTGCACAACAAACACCAATCACTGAACGTGTACAAAAACGTCGATTGCGATCGCAAAACAGCCGCATCTAAACACATGCAATTCTCTGCCTCCGTCCCTCTATGCGCCAAACACAAACAACTTGTCAACTATATTTCGAGTCGAGTAACTACGTACGTCGATCGCCACCAAACGCCGACTAAATATATGCCACGCACAGCCCTTTACACATTTACTATTTGTCGAGTGACACACGCCGCTCGTCGCGATAATGAATCGCGCGCGGTATCAACGCTCTCACTGCTCCAATGTATATACAATTATACACACACAATATAATACGCGCAACCCTAACCCTCTTCCTGTACGCGCGACACTAATAAAATAACGACGACTCGCGCAGCATTGTCGTTCGCACCAAAATTCGCACTAACGTGTCCCTTGACCGTTACAAGAACTGCAGCAGACTCGCAATGGGCATTATACATACCGAAGGAGAGAGAGAGAGAGAGAGAGAGACCTCGACACCTTGATATAACACAGCGTTTCCGGTCGCGTCTTCGCGCGCGCGTTCGGAGCGACCTTTATCTCTGGCCGAGCGAGCCAAGCCTTGGTTTTTTGAGTGACGTGTGCGTATATGCGCGATTGCGAGCAGATAAAGCGCGACGCGAGTCAGTCGTCAAGTATATAATATAGGTAAAGCGGGCCGCCGAAACAGAATCGGAGGCGTTTTTATTTTCTTCGAGCAGCGAGTGATTCACATTTCGTCAGACTCGCAATATATCTGTCGATAATTGAAAAATAGGACTTTATCCATACAGTGGTGTGAATCAGCTGGGCAATATGCGTACATGCCGAGTGATGCAAAACTATTACATTTTTATAACGAATCGCTCGCGCGCGTTCTAGTAGCGACAAAAAGACAAAACGCGAAGGCTATATAATGCATTTCACATCACGCATTTATATAACACACGGAGAGAAGGAACAGTCGGAGAATTGAATTTTTATTCGTCAAAAGAAAAACACTAGTTTGCGATGCTTGTAATTTGATTCTTCCACGCCTATGCGCAGTTTCCGTCCGGTACTTCTTTTTCATTTGAATATCAAGAGCAGCACAGTAGCATAGCAGCGACAGAGAGAGAGAGGCCGCGCGGTGAAATTATTCGCGCGCTCTCAATGAGTTCTCAGACGCCAGAAACTCGCGTGAAAAAGCGTTTCCGCGATCCCAAGCAGGAAATCGATCGAGGTGCGTTTCGCTTTTTACGAGCGGGGGAATATACTCTCCTAAGCTATACGAATAACACAACTGGAATATCGGTCGACCGAACGAGTACTTTCACGAATTGACGCGCTGTCTAATTTGCTGCTTCGAAAAAACAAAAAGCGCGTCCTGGTGTTGAAAATAAAGACACGACGAGGAAAACGTGGTCATGCGGCTGAGCGTCTGATTTTTCACACGTGCTGTATGGTGAGATGAGACACATTAGTCGATGTGCTCAGCCTTTAAAAATACTTGAGTATTATATATGTAGATTATCTTGATTGATTTGTATTAAGACGCTGTTAATGACGTTTAACCGATTGGGATCGATCGGTGACTTCATTGATATAATTGCTGCAAATTCGCGTCTGTTGAGGGTCTGGCGAGCGAACCCGCTCCGCGTCGATTTTTTCGCGCACTAAAATCGTTTATCTTATTCTTCTTTTTTTGTAACGATTAAGCGATATTATTACTCTTGTCGAAAATGAATCCCCGAGAATTAAAACGAGCCTCGATCACCGAAAATTTGTCAAAGACTTTCTTCGGTCTCTAATCCGTCTAAAAACATGCCTAATAACTTCCACGAATCGGGCCAGGTTGTAACTACGCGAACCGAGGCACTCAAAAAGATAAACTCGAAGAGATTACATCGTCGCTCGAGTTAGAGATCTTAATTACCATAAAGCGACGCCCAAAAGCACGCACTGAACACGAGCATTTAGCTATTTGGAGTATTTTTTTTTCCTAACGTCTTATCTCGATTTGGCTAGACTGATTGAGAAATCAGCGGTCATATGTACGTCATGCATTTCAACGGGATTATCTATGATGCGTATAATGAGGTTAATATACCATAATACGTTGATTTGTACAAACAGCAAATACATTTGATACAGGTCAATGCCACGGCTAATTTTTGTTTTTCAAAATGCGTACGCCGCAATGATTGATTATACGCACATCTGTTATCGGTGCATAATTTATTGAGATACGACATTTTTGGTTTTAATTAAATGCTCATCTTGTCTGATTAAATATTATATAAACGCAACAAAGTATATAAGATTTGATACGATGATTATAGGTATATATGATTTATTGTACATGGTAATTTGCGAGTCTAAGCTTTACGTTTGTTTTCGCGTGATGGGCACCCTCGTTATTGGGCAATTGTTTTATTGTAATTATTATACATTATATTTACTCATTATTTAATCACGTTAATAATTGTGAAAATTTTTATAGAAGACTGCAACGTGACTAGAATACGATCTACGATAAGCATATAAAAAAATGCGATAATTGAATTCGAGGTAGCTTATTAATATTACAATACCGCGCGCGATAGCGTTAACGTAACAAATTTTTTTATTTAAATTAATTCGCACACGGCAATTGCAAAAGCGTTTTTAAAGCGAAGAGCGCATTATTAAGTTGCGATTGCGTTATACGGTGTGCACTGAAAACTAAATGTTGCACAATCGTCGTAAAAGTAATCCAACAAATGAGAATTCGCAAAGCGCAAATTATCAGCTGCGATTATAAATACTCATTAACAATGTTTTTCTGCTTTATCAGAACCGTGAATGAGACAATCAAATGAAATTGTGCCCGATCAAGTGGCCCTCAGCCAATTTGCCTAAAACGCGGCGCCGAGGGACTTTATATACATACCGGGTGTTCAAAACCTACCCACTACACCAGACACCGAGTCTCGTCTTCAAAGGCATCGTGATTTTCAGTTTTCACATAACAAAGCCTCGCAAAGCCGGATTGAAACCAGGACCCGAGAAAATCCCAATTGAAATGACTCCTCAGCTTGAAAATCGCCTCCTCCTTTCAACACCCTGTACATTGGTCCGTACCAGGAGAGGCGGTAGGCGCCAGGGGCCAACGAGAAAATGTATTCACGATCCCCGTGTCTCGCGCGCGCCAAGCTCAAACAATTTGCCGGGCGTAATCGCGCTAATAACAGAGCGGACCTCTGCGCCATGTCGGCGCGACGTAACTCTAAGGTAGTAGCAGTGCTGTGGCGGCTGTGGAAAAAGCGAAAGCGCGATTTCGACTATCCGCGCGAAAGCGACCCGCAAGTCAAATAACGATTATTATTATTATTACGAGTTCGCGCGCACCGCCCACTTGTGTACTTACTTTTGTTGAATTCTTATGTCAATGCACGCACGTGGGGCTTCTTTTAATTATCGCGCGAGAAATCGCAAGATGTTCGAGTGTGTTCACGAGATCGGCCGCGGATCGGTGGGATTAGGACGTAGATACCGATTGGTACAGTTCGCTATAACGAAGCCGGGTTTATGAGTATTTATCGACTATTTATTGGGGATTAGCACGTGTATCATTTATACAGAGAGTTTATTGTTTCACTTCAATACAGTCTTATTAGACAAGTTTCTTTTTCTAGTCTATATACATCAGCAGTATCGCGGATCCCTGTTTATTTTACCGACCCCTGCTCTCTTTTCGGGAAAACGAGACTCGTGCAACGATAAAGGATTGCGAGCGATTGGCCTCTAGCCGAGATTTACGAGACTTTGGGGGAAGTTTCGGGCCGATAAGCTTTCGTTTTCGGATTGATTAAGTCATTCGTTAGATAGTGCCGATCGGCAGCATTATCGGAGCTTTCGTCAGGGAAGAATATGGACGCCAGGTGTCGTCGATTGCTTTCCGGCATGCACACCGCGCGGCATAATGGAATTATCCTATAACGACGCAAAGCTTTCTAATAATTATTACGTAAATTATTACGCAAATAGATATAGATAAGGTCTTCGATAAAAGTCCAAATGAAAAATCATAGCGATGCACGATACGCGTGCAGTACAGGGAAAATCTTGTGGTATATCCTTGAGAGGTGGCGGCGGTTATTTTTCGAAGCTTCCCGAAGTTTCTGCGCTTCACCTATTAATCGATATCGAAGAAGCCGAGCTATCGGCTTAATCGTCAATGTTTTTTTCTCAACTCTACAATCTAACAATTATGTAAAAACGATATTGAAAGTGTAACTAAATGTAAAAATTAGAGATAAGTATATAGTTTCAATGTCGTGGCTCGCGATAAAAGCAATAATGCGTTTCTATAAAGACAGATTCTATTAAGCCTCGATGACGCACGTGCGTAAGCGCCATAGGTTATACCATTTCGTTAATTCGTCAATTTAAAGCATATTGGCGAGCAAGTGAAAAGTCGATTAATCCGAGACAAGTGTATAGCTCCTGATGCGGTTATTAAGAAAAATAATTCAAAGTCAAAATACTTAATAAGTACAAATTGCACCGAAGACATAGTGTATACAACTAGCAATTAATAAGTAGCAATATTTCTAATTAGCAACTTGCGCGCGCGCGGCGTCGAGATACGGTATCGCCGTCGATTGAAATGAAACGTCGTATTAATCAACGTCCTTCGATATCATTTTTCCATATCGATCGACAACGCGCGTGTATATAATTATGCAAATATATGAGCACCGAGTTTTCAACGCAGATTAGATTAGATAAATGCAGCGTTTAACAACTGCTATGAGTTTATCGCAGGGTGTAGTTATAGCGATAAAGAAATTGAATTTCCCGGCAGGTATATAATCGCCAATCAGAAAGATCGTAGATTTTTCAAATTTGAATCTCTTTTGTAAAGTACGGCTGTGCGTGTATGTGTATGTTTATCTCCGATGTAAAATCATACGAAGAAAGGTGTGAGATTCATTGGGAAGCAGGTAAAAATCGTAGCACTAGACGATTACAAAGGGAGGCACAACAATGATACACGCGCCCTCATCGAGTGTCTGAAGAATAGGAGACGTGACAGCTGCCACGAGCATTACTGTAAATTCTGGGATTTATGGTCTCCGGCTGTATTTAGAAGCTACACTCTCAAACGCCTTAAATTGACAAATTTTTCAAACAAATGAAAAAGCATAACATTATAAAATATATAACTAACCGTTTTCGAGTCCACGAAGAGGTCCGCTAGGACTGCCACCAGTAGACACTCCCTCGTCCTCGCTTCCGCTATCGCTGCCTTCGCTGGGGCTGTAGCTCCTCTTGCTGATGGCTGCCACCTTGGCGATCTTGGCCAGCACACTGTTAGTCCCGTTGTTGTTGTCGTGATGCATTTTCGCCCTGAGCCTCTCCTGCACAGTCTTGGCCCTGGCGTGGAGCCTCTGCTGCTGCAGCGAGCCGACGGAGAAGTCCAGCGGCTGATCGATATCCCCTTGACTCGAGCTCTGCTGCTGCTGCTGCTGCTGCTGCTGTTGTTGTTGCTGCGTGACCACCACAGCGGGCTGCTGTCTGGGAGCAGCCGGGACAGGCGACACCTGCTGCTCTTGCTGAAGACTCGCCGGACTCCACCACTGGTGTCCTGGCGCAGCGCCCCCCTGCATCGACCTCCAGGCTTCGATGGTGTTATTGTTCGTCGGGCTCTTCTGCTTTTGCTGTTGCTGCTGTTGCTGCTGCATAGCCTCGGCGAGATTGTGAGCGCTGCTCTCGAGGAGGTGCATGCTCGGCGTCTGCGTCATGGACGCGGCAGCCAGGGCGGCCGCGAAGCCCAGCTGCTGCGCCGGCGGTGCTGGCGGCGGACTCGACTCCAGCGAGGCTCGCCTCGAGAACTGACTGGACGAGGTGACCTGCTGGTTCTGCGCCGACGACGAGGCAGATGAGGACGACGAGGATGAGGAGGGCACGATCAGAGGAGGCGGAGGTGGCGGACACTGGCGCACAGTCCTCGCGGCCTCCGCGACCCAGCGACGCACCGCCTCGCTGTCGAGGCCCGCCAACCCTGCGGTCTTCGTCTTGGCTGAAGCAGCCGTGGAGGCAAGATGCTGGTGATGGTGCAGCTGATGCTGATGATGCTTGTGGTTATTATGATGATGATGGTGGTGGTGGTGATGGTGGTGATGGTTGAGCAGTGCCAGGCCCTTCTCGTTCAGCGAGCCGGGCAACGCCAGGACCCCGGTGCCCGCCACCGCGGCGACTTTGGCTACCGCCGGGCCGCTACCCCCGAACCCGCTCAACGCCGCGAGATCCAACGTGGTTGCGCTTGTTTTGGGCTCTATGCACTCGATCACACTCTGTCTTTCTTAGCTATACTCTTTTTAATCCGTTCGCACTATAGATAGTTCAGTTCCTTTGCCGACGCACAGGATGGTATAACGAGGAGTCTGCGAAGGCTGTGTGTGCATGTGTGTGTGTGTGTGTAAGATGCGTTTCTGGGTCAGTCACCAAATAGACACAGAGTCGCTCCTGATGGAACGAGAACTACACAACAACAATAACAACATTATCCCGTGCACAGGAACAGCAGCACCGTCAGCTTATCGCGAGGGGAGACACGAGTCTGTTCATATATATATGTATATACATATATGAATATAATATATATCACGCGCCTCCTAATCCCGCGCACCTGTCACCCATGTTTTCTCTCTTTCTCTCGTGTATTATACGGTATAAACACGCGAGACGAGCACAGGTATACAGCCACCTAACCTCTCTTTCTCTCCGTCTTCTCTGTATCGTGGATCGAGCGAAAAAAATGTCACTGTGCATCAAAATTGTATATACGCTGATACTCCGCACTCGAGTCACTCCGGCGTCATTGTAAACACAGAGAGGCTTCGCGAGAACGGAACGAGGCGGCGGCGGCGGCGGCGACGGCGACGGCGGCGGTTCGATGCTGTCGCGTGCATGTGTGCAGCTACACTAGAGAGAGGCTCGGCTTGCGCCGGCCGCGCGAACGGACGGCTCTCTTTCTCTCGGACCTGGTGGGGGAGTCTCGCGCCGCTATCGAGCGAGCGAGAGAGAGAGAGAAAAAAGCATATAAAGCGCGCACTGCTATCGTACAGTATATACAGCAGCAGCGGCAGCAGTGTTCTCTGCGCGGCGGCGCGGTGGGGGTCAGAGCGCGTGCGTCGGTGGGGAAGCTAGGGGCCAATGCGAGGGTACCGCGAGACGACCGGTCACGCCCACGAGCAGCTCGCGAATCGCTCGCGCGTTGGCACGGACCGCGCGCGGCGACGGCGAGGACCTTTTCTTCTCCGCGAGAGAAGAAGTCGAGATCCGAGCAAGAGAAAGAGAGAGACGGGAGATGATTGCAGCGAGAAAAGTGGGAGACACCGCACGCGCCGGAGGGATGTTTATTTGCATGTGGCTCGTGTGTATATGCGCGCAGCCGCACGCGAGAGGACGAGCGATTTTCCTGGAAGACTCGGATGCCGGCTTTCGGTGAGTGCGTTTGTTTACTGTTTACCAATATGCGCGAGTACCGGGTATTGGCGGTTCTCGAGAAAGTTGCTCGCACTGCGGCGCGTAACGCGACCTTATATTAACGTATGTATATACATATATACTCACAATATGCCATCATCAGTTTTGTATAGTCTCCTCGGAAGAAATCTCGCTTGCATTTTCGGATGATTAAAGAGACTCGCCTTTGTTCCGCGTGATGGATGAACGTCTCGTCTCTTCTGACGATGGCGAAAGGGTTATACGCGAGGGGTAAGATCGAGCGATAATCCTAACCCCCTGAGAAGGTCACGTGACCCCCGCGTCGTATATACGTTTGTATGCGCGTATATAAAAGCCCGAAAATAAAGAGAGGAGCGTGTGTCGCGCGCGCGGGGTATAACTACACCGCAGAGAGGCGGCAGAATTAGTTAGGGGATGCTGCTGGCTGCCTCTTCCCTTTATCGAGCCGCCCACACATTCGCCTCTCGTGCGTTGTGTCAGCGTGTGGGTGCTAGTCTGAAGCTGAGAGAGAATTGCTCATTCGATAGCTCTGGAGTATGCAATATCCATTCGCGAGACTGCCAGTTTTTCCGAGACGCGCGTGGGCTGTGTCTCTTTTTTTCGGACACCCTTTTCTCGCTGATGTCTCGTTATGGCAGGTTTTCTCGCTTTGTTTTCTTCTTCCTCGGTGTTTGTCTATATTTTTACGGATACCGCTGCACCGGACCACGTCGGATTAATCGCGTCTAAAAAATTAATCATCCATCGCGTTCTCATCTATATAGCCAGATTCAAGCATTCGATGAAAATTTAAAATCACATCCCCCGGCAGCTCTCGCGATCTTTCACTCCACCCACAAAAGAGATACCGCTCGCTCGTTCGTCGATCATTACCATACATACACGGCATAGGCATTCGCTCCCCCTCCGTGAAACATCGCTTCCAGCAGCATTTGAATTCGACATGCGCGCACCGCCCTCGAGCCCCGCGCGCGCTTTAAAGCTTCTCTCGTCGGGCTGCGCGCGTTATTGGTCGTGAAGAAGGCGCGGCGCTATCGCACCCCCTCTTTCTCTCCCTCGACCTCACCTATACTACCCCTTCTCATACCGCTTGCTTTCTCCTTCATCCCTCAGGACGACGCTGGCATCTCCTTATCGCTCATGCGCTATCATATTTCCCTGAGAGTAGAGTAGGGGCATGCCTCCCCCTCTCTCTCTCTTTCTCTCTCTCTCTTTCTCTCTCTCTCTCGCGGGGGGCATTTGAATCCGCGCAAGCGTCGACTCCCAAGGGGTCGCGCGAAAGGTGTTTTAAAGTGGCTCTTATTGGCCGTAGGAGAGCGCACCCCATGGCCGCCCCTTTCTTGCCTACGCCGACGTATTTTGCTTCTCTTTCTCGCGAGCGAGAGCAGCTTTTTTTTCTTTACTCTCTCTCCCTATATATATATATATAGAGCCAGCACCTTTTTCCCCACCTTCGCGCGAGCTGCCGGTGGTATACGTGCGCATACTTGTATACATAGGTATACGCTGTAAAGTCGCTTCCATGCTCCCTCGCGTGCACTGCTCAGCCGACCTCTTATGCTTTATAAATGTATTTAACGTTCGCTTGTATAAATGCACAAGCGATTTTGTTTATATTCTATATGGTCGTTCGAATTTTAACTCTACGAGAAAATGCAAACGATAAAATTTCAACAACGAAAATAAATCCATATCCGTAATTCAAATGCAGCCTTCCTCACTCACCCCCCTCACTTTTTTCTATCATTTTGTCTCCTCTCCTATATATATATATATATATATATATATATATATATATATATATATATATATATCCCTCCTTCGTTTCTTCTTTCAACTCCTTCTGCCGACAAAAGCCCGCTTCTTCCTCTACATACTTACACGCGCGCAGGCGCCAACTCCTCGTGCAGTAGCAGCAGCGGCAGCTTTCCCCTCGCGCTCCATACTTCCTTCTTTCCTTCTCGAGTCTCGCAGGCCTAATGTGCAGACGAGAAGGAGAGAACACGAGCAACTCGGAGGGAGGGAAACGGGCCGCGTATTGATTTTAATGACGCCCCCGCCGAGGATCTCGTATATAGCATAGTAGACGCAGACGCCGCCGCCGACGCTTCTCTCTGACTTTACTCTCGCTCTGGCGTTCGTGCGAATTCGAGGCGCGAACAATATCTATGCGCTCTGATTCTGCCCCTATGCTATCTAAATATGGAATCTTTATTCCTGTGCTGGATTCTGCGCACTTATTTTTTATTACGCGTGTACAGCAATATGAGAGCTGGATGGTTTTTTTTATTGAATTAATCAAATCATTAATCTCAGTAGTACGTCGATTAATCAAACGAGTCACGCGTGAAAACTATATATACGCGGTCTCGAGCCCACTTTAAAATTTAACAATCAATCACCCCGCACTTGTCGCACTACACTCCAGGGTAAAGGGATCAAGTGCGTGAAATCGTCACGATCCTAGAGCCCATTGACCCAACGCCTAGAACCCTAATCTGAATATATATACGGCGCGGCAACACATAACCCTTCAGGGGGGATCGAGTCTCTCTTTCTCTCTCGCGTGTGTCGCGGCACGCGTGTCTCGAACCCTTCCACTGCTCGTTTTTTATTCATCGCTATTTGCATGGGGCGCGGCTGCAGGTGCCTCATTCAACCCTTCTTTTTATGCAGCACGAATAACGAGAGGGGCTGGGATACATAGACACATATCTATATATAATAGCTATTATACCTGTTGACTCGGCGCCCGTGGCTAAGCATATTAAAAAGCTTTAAAATGTATATATAATATGTACCTGTGCGCGTGTTGGGTTGCGTGTAACCCCTTGAGAGGTGGACTCGTGGCTTTTAAGGACGATGACAATTCTATTTTGCTCGCTCCGCTTCGTTATTATTACGTCATTATTAAACAAAAATATCGTTTCGTGTTATAAATAACGGTAAAATTTCTTTCATCGATGGTAGTAAATGAAATTCCCGAAAATAATATAGAAAACGTAAAGCACCTTTTTTTTACGGGGGCGACGAATAAAAAAAATCTGGAAACCTGCTCGCAGCCACCCTGACCCACTTCTCAAGCCTCCCTCCTCTCCAAATACCGTTCTCACACGCGGGTCCCGAAATATCTCGAAGAGAGGCCCGCTAAGCGGGGGACTCAGCTCTCTCTCTCTCTTTATTTGGATCTCTCGTTGACGGGCCAAACAATGCTCGGAAACAGAAACGCATCGAGTGCTGTTTTGCTGCGGATTCGAGTACATTTTTCGTCCATTTTCCTCGAAACCCCCGTTGGCTCAATCTCTTTCGCGCTTTTTTATTCAGCACAGGCCCATTATGCACGAAATTACAGGAGAAAAAGCGAAACACAAAAAATCATTGTGCTGCCGCGACTTTTTTACGTATAATTTGTAGGCATTACCAAGGACCGATAAAACAGCTGCTCGTCTCTTTTCTATTATTTTTCTTTCTTTACACACATTCGGATTCGAGGATTTTATACATATACAAACCGGGTCATCGTCGTTGCCTCTCAAACTCCTTCACAATTTTCTTTTGTGCAAAAAATTTCAGGAATTTTTTTTACGGTAATTGTACTATGAAAAGAAACGTCTTCGAGAGTATAATATTCACTTTCACTGCGCAGTATGATGAATCATCCCAAAAATCCGCACATTTTTCCGGAAAGTATACCGTAATTTTAAAAGCTACAGAGACAAAACAAGCACTAAACAGTACACAGTGTAGAGGACTTCGAAAATCTGCGAAAGGTTTCCTTTTACTACTCACAACAGCCTACTCCCGCATAGATTTATACAAAACTGTCCATATACCAGTCCCCGAAGCGTAGCGCAGGTATACACACTTCGCTCATTAGTTCATTGCCTACTCTGCACTGCACTGCGCTGTCTCGGCGTTTTTATTGCCGTTTACGAGGCTGCGACGTGCCGCCGGCTTTTTGGCGGAAAAATTTAACGAGCAAAAAAATAGCTCTACGGCACAATGCTTCTTCGGAGATTGAGATGAATACTGCATATATATACAGCCGCGGAACGGGAAAGTTGTAAAGTCGGCTTCTTTAAGCTTTCGCAGTCGTTGGGACAGAAGTGAATTTTTGCCATTTATTATCGCGGCGCGGCTGTATGCTTTTTACGGCAAAGAGGACAGACCTTTTGTGTCGGCTCTGCGAGCTCCGTGACGACGAGCACAGTGTCATATTTTTTTTCGTATATAGAAAATTAAGTTTACTCTTTTCCAAATTTCTTTAAGTCCTAAATTTAGCTCTTCGAAATTCAAGTGATCCACAGCCACCTTATTAATTATGCATTGACACTTCCGGTTACTATAAGCTCGGATAACTGTATACCAAGAGCCAGCAGTTAGCGCACTGCACTAAACTTTACACATACCGATGCTCATTTCGCTCACATCTCAAGCAAAGCACAAACATATACACACACACACATACACGCAAGATATCGCGCGGAATTACGCGGAACGCGAGAGATATATGTATATATAGCGCAATTGCAGCGGCGTCGTCCCTTAAAGGTTAAACTCGCTCGCTTATAAGTAATATACTCACGAGAGAGTGAGGGAGAGAGAGAGAGAGAGAGAAGTGGAACAAACGGAATATTCTCGTATGCGAGGCTACTGTGCAGTCGACGATATATGTATGTAATGCGATGCAACTGGAGGTCGCGCGGTTGTGTGGATCAGAGTATACACATACACATGTATATATAATATACACACGGGGGATAGCTATTCCAATGCCGCGCGAATGCGCGTGACGACTTGGTAATTTCCTTGGACACGCTCGTCATTACACATGAGGGAATATATACGCTGCTGCTGTTGCTGCTGCTGCTGCTGCTGCTGCTGCTGCTGCGGTGTCTGTGATTATAAAATGAGCGGTTTCTTTTGTGGTAATTACCGCGGATCAAGGCCGGCTCGCTCGTGTTATATATACAGATTCGGGATGTGTATCTTATCGAGCTTGGAGTACGTAATACACAGAGATGGCTAGTTGAAAACAATTCTCGGATTCTGCAGTTATTATAACGAATAGCCATCGAGTGCTCGGTCACGATAAGGATTATCGACGAAGGACAATTCTTAAAATTCGACAGCGCTATTTCTATATACGCGCGCGTATAAAATCTTCTTATCAACGAACATTTTTCTATAGCTCGTTATCCGCCCGCATCGCTCGCTCTCTCTCTCTCTCTCTCTCTCTCTCTCTCTCTCTCTCTCTCTCTCTCTCTCTCTCTCTCTCTCTCTCTCTCTCTCTCTCTCTCTCTCTCTCTCTCTCTCTCTCTCTATCTCTGTCGCGCGCGCAAACTGCTATCTCAGCGACGAGTGGCGCCACGTTTGCCATTTAGATCCATCTCGCGGAGGCGGCGACGACGGCTGCATCCGCATAATCAGTCGACTTTTACGTAATAATTTCAATCAAGAAAACAATGCTATATACGCACGCGACACGCGGAGAAAGAGAGACAAAGTACGCCGAAAGCCGCGTGTATCCGTGAATTAATGTGTCGTTATGCGACGCGGGATACTTGGAAGCGTCGTCGCTCATTCTCTGCAGTGTGTGCAGTATTCAGGCCGGCCTTTTTTTTATTGGCTTCATGGAAGAGCCGTAAATTTAAAAAGCCTTGATTTAGAAACTTTTTGCCCTTTTTTCGTCGTTTCATTTCTCAAAGATAGCGAGATGGTAAGGAGTCGCTTGATTGTGCCAAATTGTCCGCGATGTTTCTGGAAAACGCGTATATATATGTGCGTATACACGCCGGAGTATATATGATATTCATGGTTTACTTGTCTTGCACATATTACCGAGAAAATTAAAATTAATATAATGATAAATCCAACGCGAAATTTTACGGCATCGCTCCTTTCCAGAGCGCGATCCTTATCAATTTTAATGAAACAAAAAAAAAAGAACGACGACAAAGCACATTATCATGATCCGCGCGTAAACACGAAATCGAAACGCGCTACTTCTATGACAATCGCTCAACGCTTATAATTGCTCAGTTCCTGCGCCGGCTCCCAACGCGACAATGATACCATTAATCCCTCGCCGCGGGAAAGAGCTGCGCTCAAAACGATATAGTATATTACAATAATAATCTCTGGGAGAGAATTTCACAGGAAGCACTCTCTTGGATAACATCTGAAAAAGTGAAACGGGGATGCGCGACGCCGAAGGAATCCTCTTCATTCGCCGGAATATTCAGCTGGATTAAGGTACAATTGGACGTTTACCGCGATATATATATATATACATATATATCGTTGAGAAGAAGTGGGGGCTCTTGTCTGCGTGTGTCACGCTAGGCTCTCGAGCGTACAGCTGTCGCGGTGACATTTTGCGAGTATTGATGAGAAAGACGTGTGAATCAGCGTTGCGTAATCGAAGAATTAATTTTCTTTTTATTCTCGTTCGAATAATAATAATAATAATAATAATAATAATAATAATAATAATAATAATTAGCATTGAAATAATTCAACTTGCGGAATTCAAAGAGACACGCACGCGCACACAATCAAATATTGTAATCCCTAACGACGTCAGTTTTTCTCCGCTCCCTCGTATATCACTGTTGCGCGTGCGAAAGTTTTCACCTCATTTCCTTACCGACAAAAGTGTGAATGCGCGAGAGCTACAATCCGAACTTAAAGTCTCTTCTCACGAAAATGCAGCGCATAGCGTGTTGCCGATTGCCGCGAAGGTCGTCTCTCTTTCTCGCTGTTGGGTTTCACATACGCATCAGAGAGAGAGCGAGAGAGAGAGAGAAGATATATCAAGCTATATACTCCACGCGCCTCGATTCAATCCCTCTCGCGCAGCTGCTACTGCGCTGCGTCTTTTAACGGCAGTTATGCCGGCGAATTACGACCGGAAGAGTTCATTTTCGCGTGAGCTCTGATGCGGGAGAATACTTATGCGCTTTATTTTTGCATCAGCTATTCTATCGCGCTGCCGTGCCGACGACTGATCTCCAGTATAGCGACAGGTGCGGCGTTGATCTATTTAAACAGAGACGGAGTTAAATTTATATTTTAGAAACGAGGAAGTAAAAAATTTCTCAAAAACGTGTAAACTCCTCTTTTATTATATCCATCAGCCGGAAGATCGCACGCGAACAATATAAACTCGCTTATCCTCTCACGTGCGACAGTTGGAAAGCGCTGAAGATCGATGCGTCGCGCAGCATCTCGCGGAAAACGCCGCAGCCGTAAGAAAGAGGGACGACGCGCTCATTATCAGTAGCCACGGCTCTCGCGCCGCGCAGGTAATTAAACGGCGGGGCGTTGCCGAAGAGTATAGCCTCTTCTTCTCTTCTTGCTCGCCTCATGGTATAACGACGTTCGTGGAAGAAATGGCAGTGCAGTCCATTCGCACGTACACATTCATGTATATATATACATATATACATGAATGCATATACGCACATATATGTATATAGGAAAAACGCGGAGCGTCGTTTCTTGCAACCAGTCGCGCGCGTCCTCTGCATGAGCTCTCTCGCGCGTGCCGTTAAGCGCGGCGGCCAAGTAGCGGCGCACATCAAAGCGCATTCGAGCTAGTTCAGCCACTTAATGTCTCGAGTTTTCACATTAGCGAGGCAAAAGCGGCAGTGAACGCTGCTTCCCCTCTCTTATATGCGTACACTCTGAGAAGCGAAACGGAGGAGGGGGAGAGGTTTTATATGCGCCGCCGCCGCCGCTGCCGGCGTTCGTTATGCGACATATTCGCGAAATTTCGTCGGCGTGTTTTGTACGCGACGATGCACTACAATGCTGCTTTTTTCGAGGACTTTTGAGGGGAGAGAGGGAGAAACGAGTGTCGGGATACGTGTCGCGTTGTCGCTTGGTGTAGCGAGTAATTGCTTTAATGAGATTTCTGCCGGATAAAAATTTTAATTTTCTGCCCTGTGCGCGGTCCGCACCTTTTTGCAAAATTTTTTCCGCCTAACGCGACGGGAATTTATTGGTATACTATATATTCAAGTATTCGAAGTTCTTGTAACGTAATATATTTTCGCAACGCGCGATATAGCATCGAACAATATATACGCGGCGCGCGAACATACAATAAATCACCATAGACGATGCAAATCATAGAGCGCCGTCGATAAAAAAAAATCGGACAAAAGATCGCCCCTCCGAAATAATCGAGGCCAATAATCCGTATAGCTTCTGAAGTATCTTCCCACCGTTTCGTCACGGCTCCGCTCGCCTCATGCAAATATTGATCTTCCCCCAATACTGCGAGGCAAAAAACGCTTTATTCGACGCGTCTGCGATCTGCATATACCAGACGCGTGTGTGTGGGGTGCTGGTAAACGAGATATTTTTTTTCATTCAGGTTTTTTTTCTTTGAAGGGGCCGACAGTTGGTCGAGTGCTGCTGCGTGATTTCCAAAATACCGAATAATTCGGAGATTGGCGACGCTGTCTTGTTAGAGCTTATTTGTGTTTGTTTTTGCCGACTATGTTTGTTTAAAGCGTATACAATGAATAATGCTAAAGCGCGCGTTTGCGCGGATAGCTGTAATTTTAATGCAAATAAGTTTTTAATTTACCTCGTTAATTCGCGCATTGTTTCATAAGCATATTATAATCACGCAATCCAATTAATTATAAAAGCCAGCTCCGCTTATACGTGTAATATACAAATAAAAAATATCGGACAAAGCATACCATTCATTCTAGAATGAATATATAGAAATATATATATATATATATACAACCTCCGCGCACACAATTTAACTCCGTACGCGACTCCTAAATCGCATCTCATAAATCTCATTATATATACGGCGAAATAAGCGCGCGCTTACCATATCAACTAACGCCTTCTCTTCTTCGACTCTAACTGTTCCGCGATTCGCGGAGTCGCGCAGCGCGCTCATAATAATGAAGTGGTAAATGAGTTTGCAAATGAAGATACGGACATAAACGTGCGCAAACCTCTCGCGTCATTCAAATCGCGGAAGTTGCCGCGCGGCGATATACCCCCCACACACATGCACTACACACACACACACACACACACACACACACACACACACACACACACACGGAGCTATGCATGATAAATAAGGCTCATATTGCGCTCACGGGCTTATACTATATATACACGTGCGGCACATGGCTAGATCTGAATACAATGAGCCGCTCGGGAATATAATGCCCCTGCGTCGTTAATGGCACTGTATATGCGCTTTTGCAAGGCTGCCGCCGCCGCGCTTTTCACATTTTTTCTTCAGTTGCAGGCTCGCGAATAGAGCCCAGCGAGAGAGAGAGAGAGAGATTAGATGCACCCATTTTTCCGGCGCATTGTTTCCGCGCTTTTTATGCTTATAAGAGCTCGCGGGTGCAGTAGCTATAGCTCGGCGCTTTTCGTCGTCGTTATTGTCATTGAAATGTCTTTTCATTTCACGCTTAATTTTTCTACAAACACCGCGAGTTTTAATGTCCGAGCTCAAGGCTGACTTTTCATTTCCATATTATGTTTGCGGCGGTATACGTATCGAGAGTACTTTTAAATATTTCAAAAGCATAATAATAAATTATCGTATAATCGTTCGTCGTGGATGCAGCGACATGCTCGCACTTCTCTCTTTCGCTCTCGGGGTGTCGAAAGCGAGCATATCCAGGGCATTTCGCTGCAGCTATATATACAGCAGCGATATACTTACACACAGTGCGGCAAAGAGTCGCGCGCGCCGGGCGATCGATTCATCTTTCCTCGTATATTCCACGTCAAAATATCGCTATAAATCATCGCGAAGCGCCGGCGCGACGAAACGGGAAGAGCCGCGCTGCCGTCGCTGGCTTTTTTCCTAGCGCAAGACGAATTATCCTGGCTCCGGGACTCTGCACGTAGCGCTGCTAGAGTAAAGAGAGAGACGCTGTCAAAAATGTTGGAAACTCGGCGCAGCGCTTCACCCAAACAGGAATATTAATCCTGCCTCCCGGCTACATTTTTCGGTTGAAACGTTCAGACGTCGCGTTATAGTCTCCGCATTGTGCGTGTGTATGTGTGTGTGTGTGTATGTAGTGTATTAGACTAACCGTCCGACTATAATAACGGACTTTCGCCTCGAAAAGTCATTCGATATCTGCTTTGACAGTTTTCAATTTTTGCTGGGGTTCTCTCCGATGGCTTTCTCGAGTCGCAGCAGTTACTCCCAAAATTACAGCGAAAAATATCAGCTCTGGCCCGATTGAAACATCGCGCGACTGCCGAATGTTCGCCTTCCGCTTGAACCCTGTAATTATCCCCGCGGTGCTCCGCACGACGTCGCCGAGATAATGGTTCTCTTTATTTTCGAGTGTTTCCGTTAAAATAGCGAGATCGACCACGTGTATTTTATATATATGGTATAATGAAAGAAAAGCCGACCATAATAAAAGCGCGGCTGCTGAAGGATGCGAGCAAATCGTAATCTACAAGGGACGTGCAGGGGTTCTATTAACCGGTAGATTAGCAGTTAAAATTGAAATTTGCACGGAGAGCGCAGTTCGATCGCGCGCATTATGAGAGAGGCCCGCGCGGTATACACACACGCGCGCGGCGCAGAGCGAGAAAGACAAAGAGAGATAAATTAAGAGAGCCGTTGCCGGTAAGAAATAAAGATGGAGATGAAGGCGAAAGAGAAAGACAATGATGCAACGAGGGAGTGAGTGAGAGAGAGAGAGAGAGAAGCGATTGAGAACCGAATCTGCCACGCATCGACGCGCCTTTCTTCTCATGCGTGGCGGCGGCAGCTATGAAATGAGATATGGTTATACGAGGTGTGTTGCTGCGGCTGCTGCAGCCACACGCGCGCGGCTTTATTTTTCATGCGCGAGCAGGGTCGCTCTTTCTTTATTTTCTCCCACGAATTTGCAAGTTATGCCTGAGAGTTACTCGCATTCGTGCAGCCGTGACCGAATGAACCTACTCCCGTAAATTGAAAAATTTCTCCTGACCTTTGTATTAACGTGCCAAACCCGTATTTTTTTTAATAAACTTTTTAGAAAATATTTAGTGAAATTTCGAATATTAAAATAATTATATATATAGTGCGGCAGTCGATCGTATTCTGAAAGCAATGATATGTACTGCAACATTAACTCGCTCGATTATAAACAAAAAATTGATACATCGAGCCCAACTAAAAATCCTAATTGCATAACGTTTATGAAGGTATTACTATCTCCCGGCGTGCGTCGAGGCCCTCGCGCTCGGCTTCGTCAGAAGCGCATAGCGAGCCCGACAAATGGAATTTCAAGGGTAGAAGCATGAAATTCCAATATCGATTCCGCGCAAGAGACGAATCCGCTGCCAGAGAATAGTAGCCGAAACATCTTTTCCTCCCCCCGCGAGAGAAAGAGCTCGGGTAATTAGCCGCGCTGCATAAGAAGTGGTATTTTAATGAGCCGAGCCAGCGCCGGTCAGTCAATCTTGGCTCCTTGGAAATTAAACGGCACCACTGCCTGTGTTCTCTCCGTCTCTCATTCGTCTCTTTCTTCCTCTCCGCGTCTTCGGCTGCTTCGCAGCTTCGACATCCGCGCGGGAGAAAGCGTAATACGTTTACGTGGGCGTAGCGAAATACTTGCTTATAATATACATTTCGCGAGTTTTGAGTTTTCCGCTGCGATAATACATGGAACATCCTTTCATTTGCCAGCTAGTAGCCGACGAACAAACAAATTTCACTTTTCCGCACAGTATATATTGTAATTTACACGTTAGTCCCAACACACAACAATATCTTCATTTTTCTGTGACTTATAAATATTTAAATACGCGCGCGCGGCTTGGGAACTGCAGTTCCTATTCAAACTTAAAAGGCTAATACTATCCGCTAATTAGATTTGTTATGGTATTTAAAACTAATTATCCAGCGTGTACGCACTCTTTATATTATATAAACTGCGTGGATAACGTTGAAATTGAAGATTGTTATTCAGCTAATTGTGCTCCCTATCGCGGAAATTAAAACAACATATATCCGCGAAGATATGCATGCATATGAGTAGAAAGGTTTTAGATTACTTTACATAAGCTTTTGTTGTAAATGATACAATATTATTAAAACTCCTTATGGTAACTTTCGATCGTGATACCACCTTCTGAACAAAGTATCTATATGTATAAAAATATTAATGTTTCCGTCGGGGGCAGTTATATAGTAGATTGTGATGAGGGAAACGCAAAAACGTCTGAGCGCCACCTGTTCTCGCTAGTAGAGATTAGAGGGTCGTAGAAAGTTGAATAAACGATGGGTTGAAGACCAGCCCAAATATCTTTACTCGTGCTTGGAGTTTTGTCTCCGCTTAATAATCAGCCTCGAAACTCAACGAGCTCACTTCGCAACATATGTAAAATAACTCGAGAGAAACGACTCTTTCGGCGATGTCATCATAAAGTCGCGAAGGAGTATTCACGCGACGACAAGTGCCACCGCAGCAGCACGGGAGCCTAATTAAGCCTAATTGAATGCAAACACGACTGAAGTCTACCGCTCGTGTCGGAGGGAGATCCTTTCTCTCCTCCTACATATTTCTCGGGGAAAAAAAAGTCTGCGACAATTTTCTTAATCGCCATGCTAATTGCCGTAATTACCAGTCGTATTATGGTAATGAGATGTGACAGGAAGGATCGCTATACCGACTAACGCCGCGATGATCTCTACATCTTTTAATACAATTGTATATACATAGCGCTGAGATACACTTTTGTACGATGGCTTTTGATAAGTCCCCGGCGCGAGCATTGTCTTCGCGTGGAGAATTCCTTAATTTGTATACGCCACGCTTATTTGGAGCATATTGTTTTCAGGCGCGCGGACGACGCGACGCGCTCGTTTAAATTGCGGTTTTCGAAAAATGACTGTTCTATTAAAGTAATGAGAGAACGGTACCTAAATAATTACACACACATAAACACACACAAATACGATTCTCAACAGTTTCTCTACTTAGTGTCGTACACGACGTGAAGAAAAATAAAATTTATCCTAATATACAACCCTTTGATAATGCGACCACCGGTCGAATGACATCACGCATGAGTAGAATCCGAAGCAATGAATAATGAAAAGCCTCTGTCAGCTACTTCCGCCAATCATATTTGATGCGTATCCGTAGAAAAGTCCTTTGTCCCCGGCGGGCGCACGCTTAGAACTTTATTTGCTTTGCGCATTAAAGTCAACGGGTGTCCGAGGTCGGGCTAATCGCTTATGCACAGCAGCTCCTTTTCCGGCAATAAAATCGCGCGCAACTCCTCCACTCGGTCATCATCGTCGTCTCTTGATCTTCGTGCGATTCATTCAGCATGTGATGGCAAATCGTAAAATCGCGGATATATATACGTATCTATTGTGCGCGCCTTTCGTCGCAAGCCCCGGCGCGGCGATTGATGATTTATACATACGCAACGACGGGATCATAAATAAATTAGAAACCTGCTGCATCGCGTGGGTGTTGTATCGGCAGTGTGTGTGTGTGTGTCTATCGATGAGCAGTAACATAAACGATGTTCTACAAAGATTTTCGCAATTAGTTTTCATGCGATGCCTTGTCAATCACTATCGACGCCCGTCTTACCGCCAATGTAAACAAAACCGCGTTTCTCGCTATGCGCCGCAGTTGTTATATGCATACTTTTTTCTGTCCGATGCTTATATGGGTATATATAATAGAACATATAAGAAAGAAATCCCTCGAATTACAATAATCGCAGTAGTATATAGTATAGTATAATATTTTTACTCATTCGTAACTGCACAAAGTCGAAAAAAATGAAGTTATTATTCGCTCCGCGTTCATTACGCGCCCGCAGCGATGTAGTAATATAGTCGCTGTTACATCGGCAGCAATGCGCCGCACTGCACGCAAAAGAGATTTCGCGCTCGACGCCAAGCGCGAATTTCCCGGAATATAACGCTCGCGCACATGCAAAAGCGATTACGAGCAGCGAGAGCTGTGCTGCGCGATATGGCAGCTATAGCATATATATACGCTGCAGCGAGGTAAAGAGCGCCAAGTGCGAGACGTAACCGCAATTTGTGTTTAATTATTTAAATAAATGTAGCTGCCGTGACGGTACTCTGCGCGACGTTCGTTATCCAGGCAAATGAGCGAAATGCTCCGGCACGCAAGCCGTACCTTTGTGCAGCTGGGACGTACACGCTCTGTTCTGCTGCCCATTAGCATCGCCGAGAGAGATTCCGTCGTGGATAGTGCTGCATATACGCGCGTGCGTGCGTATAATTTTTATTTTCGATGCGAACTAGGTGTTATTCGTACAAGAAAGACATTCAACAATATAGAGTTTATAGACAAAAATAAAAAAACCTCGATCTTGTGCAATACCCGCCGATGAAGTCGTGAACGCAAACCGCGAAAGCGCGCATAAATATTAACTTTCCCGCGCGCGCGTATATATACGCACAGCGTCGGGATAAAGCCGCGCGCGGAAAAACGAGAGTGCGCAGGAACAATTCCCGCGGCGATTTTCATCCCAGCATACGCACAACGGGCCGCTAATGACCGATTCACTGCTGGCAAATGAGCGCGAATAAGCATACATATATATAAGCTGTATATGCAACGGACGCGTTCGCGTGCTCGCACGCAACGCAGAATATGCGCGTCGATACGCGTGCGTGGCCGAGTTCGCAGAAGCGCGTTCTTTGAAGTTTTGTATATTATGATGTGCATAGCTGCCGGCGATCGTGTCTATACACATATATATATGTATATATAAAACATCATGCCGGAGAAGGTTTCACACTTCTCGCGTCCAGCTACAATTATGGATATATATATATATATATATATATATACACACAATACTGATGCGCCGCACATACTGTATATGAAATGATAACAAATTAACTGCTGCATTATTCATCCTTGGAATTTATATATTTTTGTTCTTCACTAGCGCGCAACGAGATCCAGTATAATCGACACGTGTTGGAGCTTTAATCGCTCGGTTTCCATTTCGGCTCTCGTTTTGTATATATATATATATATATATATATATATATATATATATATATATATATATATAGAGAGAGAGAGATTCGCAGTGATACACTTGCATATACATTCGAGTATAATTGCCAGAGGCAGTATTGTAATGTGAGCGAGAAAGGCGGCCTCGGAAAAAGCAGAGCGAAATAATTGATGTATTAAATGGCCGCGCGCGCTAATATTTATGCTCATCGCTCGCACCTCCCGAGATCTGTCAATCATTACTATTCATATGAGCTCTGGCGCGAGCGGTCTAATTGCGCTCCTGCGGATCTTCCGCGAAAAGTAAGTGGGAAAAAACACAGGCCGCGATGTTTCCGGTGTATATTCGTCCTAAAGTCCTCCCCCCCCCCCTCCCGCGGCGGCGCAGCAAATTAACGAATCGCCCGAGCGCGCGCGTGCAGGCGCACATACGAATGACCGAGAAACGCGGGAACGTGACGGGCTTTCGACACTTTTTCTTCAAATTCGTGGGTAATCAAGCGCCACGGCTATAGCGATCGCGTCGCATTATTCCGCAGCCGTATTCTCAGCACGCGATGCTCGGCATTAGAGACTGACTTTCCAGGACATTTGCATATGTATACTCTCGCGTCGATTCCAATAAGCGCCTCGTCGATTTCATCATAAGCATGCAACTGGCCCAATCGCGGCATTAAACAGCCCGATGCGTACGCGCGATTCGGATTCCGTTGCGCGCGCGTCGATGACACGAAATCGGAATTCCCACGTATATATACACAGAGATCGACGTATTGCCACAACAAAGCTTTGTGTACAAAACAGTGTATATTTGTTGTTTCCTATAGCGTTCGATACTTTGCGCTGCTTTTTTGCGCTTCAAATAATATAGACATCGATCAGTATTAATCGACGCTCTATTTTCGATAAACGCTCGGATCGAGTGAGGGCTAAAAAGCTGTGTGTGTGTGTGTGTATATATATAGGTAACAAACGCAATATACTCGCTCGATTCATCAAAATCGAAAGCAGCCATTTAACTATATACAGTACGATGAAAGCCGATGGGCAGAGTGCGTGCAGGCACGATGATCGATCGCCTATATAGTACATATACGACAGCAACCCACTACGATGTGGATATATATATATATATATATATATATATATATATATATATATATGCATCGAGGCGGTAGAGTCGGATGATCGCCTCGATTATTCCCTCGCTGGTAGGTACGCAGAGTATGACCGGCATGCGTAATAAGCCTCGACGTGATCGAGGAAATTCGGTGTCGAATTTGCATTCACTTGGCGGCGGAGGAAGACGCCGATCGACCGAAATAGTCGCGAAAGTTCGACGCGGGATTTCTAGAAAGGATATACGATGGCAGTCAAATTTTTCGCGATCGACTTTCCCCGCGATCGATGATTCATCAATGCTCTCTTCGACTGGGCAATATCGTTATTAAATTGTTAATCTCCGATTGAAAGTGAAAAATCCATTGGATAAATGTATTTCTGACTCGACAGAAACGCGATGTCTGGGCGTTACCCGAGCCGTCATCGACGTCAGTTTCGTTCAGGCCGAAGCTTTATATTATATTCATAACTGAAAATCAGGAAGTGAGAGCGGTATATAACGGACGCGCATCGCAGGCAATTAAATTACGTGATTGGCCCGTCATTTGCATAATGCCATGCAAATCAGGCTCCGATGGTGTCTGTGTGTGTGTGTGTGTGTGTGAGCGGCGAGCGAGCGGCAATTAGACCCTAGGATTCACCAAATTTATCATCCGTGCGGCTCGAAGGAACCTTGAGACGCGTGACAGTCTATATACCTGCTGCGGCCCTTGTTCGATGGATATAAAAGTATTTTTTGCACCTCCTCGCGCTCTCTTGGAGAAAAATGAAAAAATCCGGTTAACAATGGGTTATTATCCTGTAATTAATAGTAGCGTTGTGGAATAGAAAGAAATTTATTGCTTAATAGCCTGAGCACGAAGGAATTTCTATATAATGCTTTACTACATACCCATATAGTGGTATTTACGAGTGAGCGTTGATTTTGCGCAAAAATGATGTAAGAAAAATGTAACTTCGGCGTGTCACCGCACAAACAGTGAATAGAAAAAATGACGAAAAAATCCGCGAAGCCTAGGCGCAGAGGAATGAAGAAGCAAAGAAAGCGGTGGTGGCCGAGCGTCCCACAGCCGCGGGGGCTGATTTTTCGGGACCGGCAGCCGCTACTCCTCACCGAAGAAAGGGATAAAAGCGTGTTATTACGCGAGCGAACCATTGTGTATCCCCGTCCGGTTGTAGTCACCTTTGATCGCAGACCCGAAATCGTCGGCGCTCCCATAAACTCGGCATGCAGAATATATATATATATATATATATATATATATATATATATATATATATATGTGTGTGTGTGTGTGTGTGTGTGTGTGTGTGTGTGTGTGTGTGTGTGTGTGTGTGTGTGTGTGTGTGTGTGTGTGTGTGTGTGTGTGTGTGTGTGTGTGTCCTCCAAGCCAAATCTCTATTATTAAATGCATATCAATCAGAGGTGGTCTAACGCGCTTTTAAACACAAGCGCGCGTATATACACGCTGATTTATTAGGCTGTGCCGATTCCGCATTGTGGAGGTATGCCATAGTGCTCGGGGCACAGAATTGTATACAAGTGAGAAACGGCGTCACTTAATTTTTAGCACCGGCTGGAGAGAGATAGAAAGAGACAGAGAGAGAGAGAGAGAGAGAGAGAGAGAGAGAGAGAGAGAGAGAGAGAGAGAGAGAAGGGGATGATCTGAATTACGTTTACTCGTTGATAATTGGCCAATCAGCTTCCAGTGGTGCAACGCTATCGAATATGTCCATCACGGTCACGAGCGGTGTTCTTGCAAGGTGATCTCGATAGTACGGGGTTAAAAACGACTTGCACATGTACGAATAAAATTTATTTCCTCAGTTTCACGAAGAACATTCAATTTTGTTATACTAGTGCGAAAAAAATGAAGTTCCCTACTAAACTTTGTCGTCCCCGCTGATTTCGTTGTAATCCGCGTCGCGCTTCATTTACTGACCAAACAGACGTCGCGAACGATGAGTGTGTTTCGTCATTCTCGCGGCTTCTTTTTCATTTTCGTTTATTTCCATGCGCAGCTGTTAAAAATTATTCAAGACTTTTCCATATTAATGTTGACGTCACCTATAAATTCAGTTATAACTCGCTCGAGTTTATATAATACAAGCAAAATTCCACCCCTGGTAGAAAATTAACGAAAATTAATGTAATAATTTTAATGTAAGAATTAAAATCAAACTTGACTAAGCCTTCACTAAAGCATCGGTATTTTAGCATTTCGATATATTTTCAATTAAAATACTGCATTTTTCTCTCTTTTCTGGCTTGAATACGTATACATGTTTTGTTGGTTATATTTTGACTATTCCTCATTACGAGATATTATCTATAATTTTAAAAATTATAACATTTATTTGACGAACTTTAAGTTAATATCCAGCATGATTTTCAACATAGGAGTTAAATTAAATCGTTTAAAATTAGCTTATTCTGAATGAATACTTCGTCAACATTTCTACCAGTGAGGGAGAACCACAATTTTCCACAATGAGGGGAAGAAACACAATTTTCTAGTTGTTTCTGCGTACGTAAAAGAGCTAATTCTTATACCCTTATTAGCAAAAACACAGTAAGCAACAAAAGCGGATTAGATCCTTCAGACTCGGATGATATTCTGAGCACTTACAACGTACTATTCCACCTGCGATTACAGCTCCATACGTAAAGTTTTACCATTACGTACGTTTTTCAGCTCGATCTTGAGCTAGCAAGCGAGAATCATCCAGTCCCCATATGCTCGACTAAAAAATGAGCCTCTCTTGTAAAATGCAAATGCCACCAATAATAAAAATACTCTCCGCGCCCGAGATGGAAATAAGTGCTACCGCCATGATACGACAACAAGAAGACTCCTTACCCTCGTATATAACCTACGAGTATACATACAGACGGCAGTGAGAGCGCCATATAGGAAAGGGAAAAACAAAAGGCCCTTAGGGCTAAAAAACAAGGATCCCATGGTGCTCGCTTACACCTGTAAGCTACCCGCTCGACGTAGCACGTGTACTGCACTTATGGCAGCAGAGAGAATGGCTATCGTCCTCGTCGTCGTCGTCGTCGTGTGGGCCCTCTTGGTTATCAGATCCGATGCAGCTTCCTGATAGTTAATTAACGAGTTCATTATGCAGCCTCGCGCGACCTGTGCAGCAGCAGCATCTGTATATATATGTACACCCTGGCTATGGCCCCCGAAGTGAGGCATTGCCCAGATGCCCGCGAGATAGCGACTACCCTGTGGGTGGCGTTATTTTATTGCGTCACGACTCGCATTTTCCCCCTCTGCCCCTTCGCGCAGAACCTCCGCTGCGCCCGTATCTTATATACATACTACGGCCTGCTCCTGCACGCTGCGGCGCCGAGATACTAACCGTGGTCCAATTATAATGATCGTATGACATCGTGCCTCTCTTAACTTAACTTTTCGAGATCGCTGCGGATTACTGGCCCGCTGTACTTTTACAGCCCGGGCTTTCTTGTCGTAGCCTATACACTGCCTTTCGAGGACGATTATGATTGATAACGATTTTTTCCACTACGCTGGCGTATACTCCTGAACGTCTTAATCGTCGCCGCGGGGATATTGCGAAAATTTCTCTGCGATTTTTCGCACCTCCTTAACAAAAAAAAAAAGGAAACAATAATAACGGTTTGCCAGCAGCACCTGCAAATTAGAAAAAATTCACAACGATCGACCGGGGCCTTTTTGCAAATTCATCCCTAAGCCCAACACGCTGTAGCAGCAGCAATGAACCAATTACGTTCTAAGTGTTTCCAAGAGGCAAAAAGCCATAAGTAGCTTCCTGAGCGCATAGTATGAAAATTTGCCTCGTAAAATCAGTCTTACGCGTTTCGGTGCCTGCTTACGCATGCCCGATCGAGTCTGCAGCGGAGTGAGAGAGATAGAGAGAGCCGTTTTTGCTATTTAATTTCCAGGAAAACGAAGCGAGGAGAGGTATATATATACCGCGAGCGGAGGCGCATCAATCACCCCAGCTGACATGGAAGCTGTAATTTGGCTAACCTCTTCTCGTCGGCGGCAGCTAGAGAAGAGTGCGATTAGGTCAACTGGCATTCGAAAATTGTTTACGACCCATTGCCCGAAAGCCTGCATATAATCAAGGTCGGCTGCCGTTGGCTACTTTTTCGCCAGGTATATATATATATATATATATATACACACAGTATCCGATACTAACCCGCAGTATCTGCTTCCAGATGGAATTTTTCGATAAAATTTTCAAGCTTTGTTCATTCGACCATCAAAACAAACTCAACTGCCATATGGTGCTTATGACCGATCAATATAGAGCCAACGCATTGATTCTCTTCGAGTGAGCGAATGAAATCCTCGTGCGATGTTACCGATCGATATACGAGAAATAACCGATCTCAGCACCATAATAATCCGCGGTAGCGTCAAAAATATTAACGATCCAAGGCGCAAACCCGACTTCCTAGTGCTAACGTTTCTGGTAACGCAACTCCGCGTCCACTTGTTTTCCTCCCCATCGAGATCCGCGGCTCCAGCCGATCATGTACGGATATAAATCGATTATAATTTAAGAGACAATAGATCGCTTTTGATCTCGAGGCATTTCGATTTTTCGTGGCCCCGCAAGATCGTTACGCATCGCGGCTCTAATCTGAGATCTGAAATCTCACACAAGAGTGTACAGGCTCCGGTGCACATAGCTACACGGGCCATTATCGTCGTATGGACGCGGTAAATACGCGGATAAAATCGCCTCGCGGTTTAAGCTCGGCTCTCGAGCAGCCGAGATATGGACGCTTTCTGCTCCCGCTCGCGAGCGGAGGCTGCAATCGCCACCTTCATATCGATAAATCGATTAGTGTCCAATTTGATCCTTGTTATACGCGAAAGGGTTAGCGGAGGTCGAATTTCTTATTCACGCGCGCTTGCCATTATATTTATCGTTCGTCGCTGCACGAGAGAGCTCATTGTTTCCTGGTGTCGCGCTTGGTGTAACGATTATTTACGAGCGAGTCTTACCAAACTTGACTTTATCCACTGTATTATAACGATTTTTCGAATGTCCACACGTATACGCAATAAAAGCCGAAAGAGCCTTGGCCCGCTAATTTCGGCGTGTCTGTGTGCATTCTGATGAATTTATGAATGCTCGGATATTTGAATGTTTCGCCGAGAGGGACGGGCCGCGTCTAGCCACGCGCGTTCTCTCTATCTCTCAGCGATATTTAAAAGAAAGCGAAGGAGTATAGACTAGACGCCACGGCCTCGAGAGAGAGAGAGAGAGAGAGCGAACTCGCCGGTCGATGTAAATCATCCGTCGCGGCCACGAGGCCCTAGCGCCACCCCTATAATCACTCGGACGCCTCTTCCCTTGGCTCCGATGTCGAAAAGGGTTCGCAAGTTACTTAGGCCGCTTTTATCTCGGGAACGGATCGCCTTTTTAATCTATACCGATATAGCTGCTGCTGCTGCTGCTGCTGGATTCGTCAGAAGCTTATGTATATAATGCTTGAGAGATTGTGTATAATAATGTTTTTGCTGTGACAAGTATAGATTTTCTCGCGAATACGATTAGCTCTGTGTAGTAGGCGTATATAGGAGGATGAGCGTATTTCATTGCCACGAGTGCCCGCACCGAGTGCATTATACGCGGACGCCTTATAATCATCAAATGCATCGCTCGAACGTGCAATTTTCCGAGAGCTATACGTGAGCGTATGTTAACGAGAATAAAATTTCCTTGAGATGGCTCGCCGGGCAAAGGTTGCGATGGAAACTCTCTTTCCTTGATTGAGGAACTCTTCTCATTTCAAAGGAAGATCCACTTTTCATCGGGCAGCGCAGCAATATTCACACACGCGCGGGCTTGAGAGAGACGAGCAAAGTAACGGCGATATATATATACATACAAAAAGGAAAAGATGTATGTATGTATGTATGTATATATGTAGCGGGATGAGAGTGAGCTGCTTCTTATTACAATGTTCTCGAGGTTGTTGCGGCGTAGCCTGCGCTGCGCCACCCCCTTCGAGAGAGTGAGAGAGAGAAGCTCATCTGATGCCGACGCAATATCAACACACGACGAGCGGCTGCAACCTGGCCTCCGAGACGCGAGTAATGCAATAATAGGTGTATACTAATGATACGGGTCCGCGCGCTGTAGGATTCAGTCACGTAGTTGCATTAAACTTAATATAAATAATAGCGGTTTGTGGATCGGCCGAGTTCATATAACCCACCTATCTCCATCTCTTCTTCTTCTTCTTCTTCTTCTGCTTCTTTTTTTCTTCTTTCTCTCGCAGCTCGGGACCCATAATACTCTCTATTCCCCTATACTCCCGCTCGCGCGCGCGCGCGTATGGGTATGTATATACACCCGGCCTCCACTTAATAAGCGGGATCATCGCGTACATATATATATATATATATATATATATATATATATATGGAGGGAACCTGAATCAACGGCAGCTCCGAGGACGTATGATGCTACTACCCCACCCTCTGGCTCTTCCTTGCTTCTCGCTTCTCTCGCTTGTCTATACTATATATATATGCCTTCGCTTCTACTCCTCCTCCTCCTACTACTACTACTCGTGATTTTTATCGACTCGCCCTCTGTGCAGTGACCTCAGCAGGGATTTGAATATCGACTCGAAATGTAATATATGGAGGTATAGCTCCTACAAGAGCCTACGAATAGCGAATCGATTTCTTACCAATCCGCGCAATTATTGCAGACTATTTTGTTACGGACGCGCTGAAAATTATAGACAACGGAATACCGAAGATTCCTATCTGCCATCTGCCGGTCGGTCGATCGGTCGCTCGCGAGATTTTTATCTTCATTAAAACAGTAGACACTAGCCCCGCGCGCTTCATACAGTTCAGTTGCGTCGTGTCGTGAGTCACGCCTCTTCGCTATCCTTCCAATTAAAGATACCGACGGCGGCTGCTTATTGCAGCCGGTGTTGGGACATCTTCTTCTCTGCAGCGACATTCAGTGTATATATATATACAGGCACCGATTCCATCGAGATTTAATTATATAACGCGCGCGAGAGAGAGAGAGAGAGATTCGCTTCCTGCATAGCGGTCGAGACTCACTCGAGCGTTTATTATGTTTATCTTATTACCACTTGCAGATTACTGTCGTGCCAGCTTCTCGTCATTGAGAAACGAATATTTTAAGCAAAGTGTGCGAGGGCAAAGTAGAATTTATTTATATAGTCACATCTTATATGAGAATGAAAAAAAAAAAAAAAAAAAAATCATCGATCTCGCAGCCGCGCACATCCAGTCGTTTTTCCCTCGAAATACGCATAAAGCTCTCGCTCGTCTGCACCACGGGCGCTTAATTAAAATGCGCGAGTATATACTCGCGCTGCGAGACCTCGACGAGTTTTTCACGGGAACATATTATGTACACGTCGCGAGGCCAACGAATTTGCATTAATCCGACAGCGTAATTAATCGCGGCCATCGATCGACCGTCCCCGCTGCACCGTCGAGCTTTTATTGAATTATATAGGATCTGCAATTCCGATGCGCCGCTGCTGGAGCTGTAAAATTCTAACTAGCATTAATAAGCAGCAGCAGCAGATCGGGCGCCGGCTTGCCGAGGGAGGTAAAAAGGATCAGGGCCGTATCTGGAGATCGCCGGTATTGTTCTTTGCGGATATGAGCGCATTTCTCATGTTTATACATAGGTGCAATTATTTTATTTTTTTTCTGCTTTGTGTGTGTGTGTGTGTGTGTGTGTGTGTGTGTGTGTGTATAATGAAAATAATGTGTTTTGCCGCAAGTTTCAAAGGACGTGTAATCATACTAAATACCTGCTCTAAACCCTCCGTTTCTACAACTACATATATACTCGTCTCGAGTGATCCATAAATAATATCAAACCTCCGGGAGTAGAAATTATTATCATCCATGCGAGTAAACGCGTTTCTAATAACGCCGAAAAATTTCCTCCGAGGCTAAACACAGAATGCAATCTCCAAAACGATGATTGATATAGAAGAAGATTTTCACTCTACTCGATAATTACTCCAGTCCGTCGGAGGGATCCCCGCGAATAAATTAATGGACCCTCAAAAAACTCACGTATATGTGTCGCGGCACAAACCGAGAATCTCACACAAATATACACACCATATGTATGTATATAGTCTGTGTATACGAGAGACAGAGAGAGAGAGAGAGAGAGGCGATAATAGCCGGGGGCGATCCTAGGGACTGCTATTATCCGGGTGAAAAATGGTTTCCCCAAACAAATTTCCAAAAAGGAGCTGCAACAATTAGCCGACCGCGCAGTTTTACCAATTAGGACAGAGGCGCAAAAATAGAGAAGGAAAAGACTGCCGGTTTATACAAATCACGGGCTCTTCGCGTTGGGGCCTCTTATATATGCTTAGGGGATGGATCGCTCTCTGTACAAATCATTTTTTCCGCGGCCTATACTTACCAAGAGCTGAAGCTATAAATGTCAAGAGCGAAGCTCGCTCTAGGATCGTCGAGAGAAAGAGTGACGTCGAAATTGCTTGCGCGCGAACGAGTGGGAGAGCTCTTTGACTTTGAAATTTTCGGGCTAGAACGCTGAATACATCTCACACACACACGCTCGCGCGCGATTCATTCATAATACTTTTCAACCGCGCGCTCTGATTATAGCCTATACCAAAAAGGTCGTAAGCACCTCGAGCCCCTCCCCCCCTGCGATGTTTTACTTTTATATCACGGTTATTAAAAAGTTAGCCATGCCAGCTTAATCGGCTCGCTGGAATATCATTATTATGTATTTTCAAGGGAAAAAAATGCAAAAAGAATAAGCAGCCTCAATTAACCAAAGAAAGCCAATATAGCGACGCGCGAAAAAAGTCTTAAATCTCCAAGCTGCATCCTTATCGTTTTTCTCACCGCATCGCTGCGCGCGGGCTATATCTCTTCGTCGTCATTAATTCCATTGTCTTCTCGTTCGGTCGCAGTAGCCGCGCAGCCTTATAACTTCTCGGCAATTAAGCCGCTCGATTTCTTCGTCGCCGGGGCGTCGAGATTTTGGAAAAATGCGCAAACGCCGCAGTCGCGGAGATAAAACGCGCAGACACATACACTTTCGGTATGAGAGGCTTAATGAATCGGAAGAAATAACGGCAATCAGCGAAATATAGATGAGGGACGACGTATACCGCGCAGACCTGATGCTCGTCACGCGCAAACGCCAAGAGAAAGAGAGGTGAGAAATGAGGTTTGATTATGAGAAAAGCTCTGCGCGTCGCATAATGATGAGGCTGAGAGAGAGAGAGAGAGAGAGAGAGAGAGAGAGAGAGAGAGAGAGAGAGAGAGAGAGAGAGAGAGAGAGAGAGATGGGGATTACTTTGCGTCGGCGTGTGTGTATTTGGCCAACAAACTCGATTAGGAGCCAAGGCGGCAGCTAATACTTTAGCGCGAGTCCGACGGCTAATTTAGACGAATTTCATATGCGGGTTCGCCCCGGCGTTTAATTAGATTTGAAAAAGTGCTCGGGCTCGGGATTAATCATTGTACCGGCTGCGGTATACACATATATGAAACTTTTCGTATATGTATATACACGCACGCGTATAACCGAACCGGGTAATTTTACGAAAATTTTCGTATTATATCGCAGACAGCCAGAAAATTCAATTATTCAAAAGTTCTTCCCATGTATATAATTACAGCGCGAGGGCGTGTGTCGTATACAAGATCCACAGTTTTAATCACGATAAATTAGACTACTTTTTCCTACTTCCAAGCGGTGACAACGGCGTCGAGATCAAAATCAAGATCGAGCGGTACACACACACACACACACACACACGCACAAACACGAGGAAGCCTGTGTCTCCATACGCCTGTTGTCTCTTATTACACGGTCGCTGATCGACGCAAGTGAAATTGCAGCGGCTCGTGCTCTCTTCGCTCTTCGCATGTCCGATTGAGAACCTCCGCCGCGGTTCGCGTTCTCCTGCTGCGCGGTTTTATGTAACGGTCCGATCACGAAGGCGCGATGGTCTCTCACGAGTCGTCTCGCTGCCGGAAAGAAAAAGTGTATAATGCATCGTGGCCAGCGTTGATCCAGGATCGATATTCTACGAGGTATAATCTCAGCGAGTTTTAAAAAATCAGAGCAGTATACGCGCGGGCGACGATGGGCAGTCGTGCGGCTACGATACAACGAAAGAATCGGCAAGTTGACTTGACGTCGATTAATAACCAGACGCGAACCACGCGCTCGCTCGTCGGCGAAAAGAAGCAGCAGCTGGGGATTTTCCAGTCACGTAGCGGACGGGCCAGAGTTAATTTACGAAATAAATAATATCTCGCTCCCGCTCTGTCTCCTGCGCGCGTTCCAGAAGAAAGAACCGATGAGACGCGACTACGCGGGGAGCGAGAAAAGGGCGCGAGATACGGACGTGCGCGCGCAAAACTCGCGAACCGTATATAGCACTACTGCCGGGACTCATAAAGCTGCCTACGTGTCGAGCGTAATGAGAGCCGGTGATTTTTCCGCGCTCGTGTGCGCGGTATAACGGAATTCGGAAATATCGCCTCGATTTTTATGTATTTCTTGTAAATTCTAACCGCGAGATACATAGCCGTATAGCAGTAGTGTATAGCCGAGAGAGAGATAGAGAGAGAGAGAGAGAGAGAGAGAGAATAGTATGAGACGAGCAGCTCGTAAAACCATACGAAAATGGCTAGGCGAAGTAGACAAGAGCGCGCGAGATGCCGAAAGAATGGTCATATACGCGCGGAGCTGGGGAGATTGAATACACTGTAAAAAAGGGTGTAGATAGGCGTGCTATATATATATGTGTATAGGAGCCATGCGCCCAGCAAGCTCGGTGCTTTTTCGCGTGCGCGCGAGTATAACCTAATACCCGAGGCATGTATATATACACACACACGGGGCATCATTTTTATAGCGGGCAATTTCATTTGAGCCCAGACTCATGCAGTGCTTTCTGATGAGCGCGTATACAGCTATACATACACACACACAAGCTCGCCTAGCTTTCCCCTGCGTATAACATATATGTACTATATACCCCCTTCCTCCCCGTGCGCCTGCGCTATCTTTTCATTAAAACGCTTCATCCGTGAAGCGCCGCGCGCAGAGAGAAAAAGAAGAGCGCCGAGTTTTCCTTCGTTTCATATCTCAAGTCCTCCCTCCCGCGCCGCGACCCTTTCCTTATATATATATATATACACGTATTCCTCCCCCCCCCCGAACCTTCTCTTCTTGCAGCCCCGCGAGCTCGCTGATTAATGCCTCTGCTAATAACGTCTTCTCTCCTGGGGATGGAGCTCCGGGCTGAGAGAAGAAACGCCGGGACTTATGCTGAATTAAAAACACGCGCGGCCGACGAGTGAGATATGGCGCGGGAAAGCTCATTAACGATTTGCTAATCAGCCCGCGATTGGCTCGTACAGTGGTGCTGCAGACGCGCTTAGTATGGATTGCCTGTTTTCGACTGGTCTTTATACTTCCCGAGAAACATATGTGAGTGGCATATTCTTTCGGAGATATAACTATTGTCTATATATTATATCGTATGCGGGCTAGATTGTCTTTGTGCCGGCAAAAGTTGCGGAGAGTTGCGTGATTAACGATCGAAACGCCTGCGTATTTTTAATGCTACTATATACTCTTTCGATCGCGTCTGTGCTTTGATAATAACGAATAAGAGCTCAGAAATAATCGGCCCAATCATAGCTCCCTTATTTATTGTTATATCCGCGCGCGGAAAAAAGTCCACAGCTATCGCTCCACGCGTTATCGCGATAATCGCCGGAGCATAGAAAAAACAACCACCGCAACTCCATGCGAATTTCGCCGCCGCTTTATAAAGCACAAATCAATGAGCAAAGAACGCGCATCTATGCAGGCGAAGAAAATTCCCGCGAAGCGCGACACTGCCTAGAGAGTACGTCAGCCGCGAGCGCGCTTTGGCGTTGATTAACTGCGCGCGCGATGTTTCCCGCGCGGCCGTATACGGTATGCCGCGGTGGGTGACACGTCGCCGCGCGACAAAATGCGTGTATTTTTCAGCGCGACGAACGCGATTCCAGCGCAAAAAGTCGCGTATACTGGAATTCGCTCTTGCCGTGGGTTACATACTTCGTGGGGAATAAAGTAAAGAGAGATTATCGGCCTTTCTACGGCTGATCTAATGCGGCGAGTTCCGTGTTCGCGCGCGAGAGGCGGATCATGTATATCGGAAAGCGCGGGTGTTTCGACGTATACTCGTCATAGATGAAAATACTGGTATCGAGGCTTTATGAGCTTTAACTTTGCCGACGCGTAAGAAGCCAACTCCTAGCATGATTGCTATTTCCATAACAAATCAGTAGTCGGTGAAAACGAGGAGCCATCAGGCCATCTGCAACGCTGTATAAGAAAACAAATGACCGAGGCGATATTTCCGGGTTCCGCGTATTTAGACTCGACGACGGAGACTCATGTCTCTGCGTGAGTCTGAAAGAGAAATAAGGAACCGAATGAGTGACTGCGCTTTCGCACACATGTATATACATATACGAATTCTTCTCTTTCTCTTCTGTGTGCGCGCCTATGTGTGTGTGTGTGTGTAGCCGCTCTCGAGCCGCATGCGCGCAGCGCGTCAGCTGTAATTTATTAGGTGGACAGGGCAGTTTAGTAATTAGTCGTTTGTAATGGCACGTTCCACGGCAGAGGGAGAGAGAGAGAGAGAGAAAAACAGAGATATTACGCTGCTCAGCAGCAGCCTTGTCTCTCACGTCTCGCTGTAGAGTTTTCGCTCGTGTAATATGTATACACGCACACACGCGCATGTGTACGCGAGTATGAAATCGTAGAAATCCGCAGTATGGCGCAAGCCGATCAGCCAAGTGGATTTTATAAATTTCAATTATATCAAACGTTTTAATTGTGCGCTGCTTTTTCTGTATCTATATATATATATACGTATATATACATTGCCGCTGCTATATACTGTATCGTGTGAACCGAAAGTCGAAGCTAATTTTCGATGTAAACGCGGCTGACGTTTCTTTTGTAAGACGTTTTTTCCCGATGTTCAACGTTTCTATACTTGAACTACTTATTGTCAATTATCAGCGAATTTCAAAGCGCAACGATCGTTGTGACATGCATTAAAAAAAAAAAAAAAATAGAATATCGTGCATGAAAACCACGCGATACCTTACGGAATGTAGCATAATTTTATGTAAGACGACGGAATCATACAAATTCGCAAAAAATAACGGATTATATATATATAGCTTGTTATAAAGACGGAAAATTCATACAGATAGTGTATGTAATTCGAGAGTGAAAAGAAGTCGTGGAAATGTATCGCGAGACGTTCTCATGTTATTAGCCGAGAACTAAAGATGCTTTGGGATTTTTCTATTCTGTGATTGATGCCAAAGAAAAACTCGTTCTCTTTATACGAATGGATTTGAGAGAAAAAAAGTGCTTTATATGTCCACGCGCGGAACGATCGTGCGCTTAAGCAGGTCAAGAATTATAAGTGACTAATGTCATTCAATGCCAAACGTTTATGCATCGCAAATCGCTAACACACGTGATAGTACGTGTTGCATCAGTTGTCTTTTTTTTCGATCCTCAACGCCGACTACGCGTCAGTATCAGCTCTTAATGAAAACTGACAAAAGTCAGCGATAAGGTTTAACGACAACAGGCCAATCTAAAAAGTAGCTGATTCTCAGAAGAACGTATATATATATATAGCGTCCCCGCACACAGAGCGGTAGGCGCACATGGCTATACTCTCGGTATTAAGCTGTTCTCCGCACTCGTCCGCAGTCGTTGTCGGCAGACGTTGCGTGTGTGTAACATCAGCGTCCACTGGAGCCAGTATACACAGCGGCAGGAGAATTTCTTCCCATCGCGATCCCGAAAGCACCAAATAAACATATATGAGTACATGCCTCCGCGCTTATACGGGCTCAATTTCTCGACACAGATTTTCATTATCGCCATCCAAAATTTTTATTGCGCCAACAAGGCTATGTTCCATACTCCATAGACAGAGAGGAAAGAGATAAAAACATAAAACCCTTGGCTCGCGCGCAGTTTATATCTGAGAAAACGTCCGCGAGTCGATCTTGCGCGCGTATTACGGCACGCGGATTTCATCTCTCTCCCGCGCGCGAGCGCATCCGTTCGATCTCCCGCGCACTTCTCTATATATCTCGCCTCGGCATCTATCGTTCGCGCGTTATATCCACAGAAGACGAGGTTTCGTGCTTTATTGCAATATAATGATAATAAGTTCGGAAAGCCGAGCCGAGAAAAAGAGGGTATATAAGCGCGAAGCGCCGTTTAATTTTGCGAAAAAATCGGAATTGCCGAGTGTCGTGAGGCTATGCGTGTATCCGCAGACCTGCTAAATTATCCTCTCGTAAAACTCGGACCCTCGATGCTTCTTCGGCTGTATATTTACTTCCGTTCGTTAGTTGAATTCTCGGCGGCGCGGTCGCGGGGAGAAAGAGTACAGCAAAAAAAAAAAAAAAAAAGGAGAGAACGAGAGAGAGAGAGAGAGAGAGAGAGAGAGAGAGAGAGAGAGAGAGAGAGAGAGAGAGAGGGCAAAAAGTCTGCGCCGTGCGGCCACGCCGATCCCTTCTTCTCGCTCAGATGCTCGATTATCGAAACGCTATTGTTGAGGCTTTCTTTGTGCGAGTGTGATGGAGAGATGATTTCTTCGGAAACGCTTCTGCGCTTTTTTGTCACATCGTCTGTATATACTCGATGATAATCAATAAAATTGAACTATATCCTCCTCGTTTTGAGAGAGTATATAGACGAGATAGTAATGATACAGCTGCGAAATAATAATAATAATGATACCTTATACAACTATATATAATGCGTATAAAAATCCCGTTGAGCAAGCAATCGGAATAAGCGCGCGTGAATAGCTTTTTATAGCGATGTATTAGGTACTAAATATAGAGGGAGCCAATAAAAGCTCTCCCGCGGTGATTGCGTTTATCCATAAGTAGTTCACGGTCCCATATACAGGGCTCGCTCTTCCGCGATGCGCGCGCTTTTTTTCGCATTAACCACGCCGACCGGCGCAGTAAAGCTCTTTAAAGAGTTGGTAAATTCAATTTTTGACAAGCTGTTGCCGCTGCTGATGGCTACCTCAGCAGCGCGGACGGTAGGAATATTATTACGGCTGTGTGTATGTGTATATATATATATATATAGAGGTATGCGAGCACGCAAAGGAGAGAAAGGAGTGACGCGATCTCTATTAACCCCGAGCGGCGGCTCGTGATGGAGTTCAATTTCGCGATGGGAGAGTGCGGCGTGCGCGTATATATATATATATATATATATATAGAGGATGAGAGAAGGACTTCATCGTGAATGCCGCCGCTGTGCGCGGTTATTATTACGCGCGCGCGTAATTCATTCGATCCTCGTTACTGCGCGTGTATAGTTGAGTTAGTAGTAACATCCGAATACGTCAGACGTTGTCACAAGTATAGAATGCCTGTGTTGCTATTTAATTTATCGCGTCGTCTGCAGTAACAGAGTTATTTGTATATATGTGTATATGTGTGTGCGACACATTATGCAATTGGCTAAACACAAAGACGCGCGCGTCTATTGCGCAACGCGACAAGTGGTAGTTCGCATTAATCTGTAGTGAAAAAAAAGAGTATTTGCCAACGAGCGCGTGATTTCGAACAATTAAAATTCTTCCAAACTAATAATTCTCAGAACGTCAACAAACGGGGACAATCCTGCTACTGCATTATTTCCACACAGCGCGCATTCCCTCTATATAACAGTTTCTTGCGTATGGACGCCGAACTTTTTTTCAATTTTATAAGCAAAGCTGCGGAGAAACTAAAAGCTCCTTCGCAGCGCGCAGATATTATACGTATATATATATATATATGTATATATATATATATATATATATATATATATATAACTTCCGGGGGGGCGAGAGAAGCGTTAATTGAAGGAGGAGGTCCGGCTTTTTTCTATGAAATCCAATCAACGTTTTGAAATTCCGCGCGGAGCTTAGCCGCGCTCGCCGCTTCCGGTCCGAGGCGTAATCCGGTGTGTATAAAACAACAGCAGCCAAGAAGAGTATATACGTTCTATATACAGCGGGTGAACTTTGCCCGAGGGAACGGCTTGTCAGTGCGACGGACAGGCTATAATGTATAAGGATATGACTCTTTGTTTTTCAGTCTCCTCGCGGACTCGAGCGTTATCGAGACGGAGAAGAGCCGCGGACACCTAATGCATTTTCGTTTGTTTTTCTCTGCACTCGCGCGCGTATCAAAAATTAAACAGCGTGCAGCAGCGTGTCTTTCGGTGATTTCCTCTCGCCGGTCTCGTCGATAATCGATCAATGTATATACATACATGCGCGCTTTGTGTCAACAACAATCCGTCGAGGCAAACAGGCGATCGTTACATTCATGCATGTAATCTACGTATACGCGGAGCATTGATAACCTATCGTCTGCGATGTAGCTATTTGCCTACGGTATCGGACAGTCTCATCTGTCCCGGCATAAATACAGTCGAATATGAATTTTGTACGAATGTAAAAAAATATCGCACGTTTTCGAACCTTCGAAGCGAATTATAAATATTTTCATTTTTCTTTATACAGAAGTATATACGCGAGAGTACGTATGTGAAACGCTTCGTCGGATGTAGTATAACTTGCGCGGGGACACTTAAGCCTGCGTACAGTATATATACGGTGTCGCTCTTGCGGTGATGATGACCGATAAGAGCGAAAAATGCTGGGAACGCCTTGCGCAGGTTTGTGTACCGACGTAATGCGACTTATTTCGGGACGTGTCGAGACGGCTTATCGAAAATCCGATATTATTTCCGTCCTCGCGCGAGTCTTTTTTAATCTCCGTGTATAAAGTTTACCCGTATATAAAAAAAAACGCACGGGTATATAACGAGCTGCGATGATTTCATATATATATGTAATTATAGCGCCTTTTGTTTGCAAAATTTTATAATTCTGCATTTATGACTTCATTTCAGGAAAGAGCAGTAGATCCCCGATAGGAGTAAACATTATTCTACATACGCAAAACCGAAGCCCCGAGCATGCAGCGCTATATATCAGATGACCGGCGAACACGTATACGCATGTATACAGAGAGCCACAGCGGTGAGTAATTAAATAAAACTTTCTAAGGCTAGCCAAGCATCCATAATAATATTTTTCCGGCTTTGTGCGCACTACAACGCGAGCGTATTTTCAGTGTTCGAGAGGAAAAACTCGGTCGCAATTAAATATACATGTTACATTATAAAAGAAAAGTATCTAGCCCTCGAGTGAGATCGATGCAGCCGATACGAGGAAAGCTGGACGTGTGTAATACACGAGTAGCTCTCGGAGGGAACATCAAATTAAATGAATTACGCGCATAATTGCGGGGCGATCTTTATCGCGGAGCCATCGACGCAAACGCTCGTAACTCCAAGCCGTGAACTCGCGGCGACGCGACAGGTGCGCCGTTCGAGCGTTATATGTGCTTCGATTTTCAGCGCCTTCCTTCCTCGCCATCGGACGTCTCGACCGAATCATAATGATGCGCGTCGCGCGTTTTGTCGCGAATTAACTTTTCGACGATGTATGACATTGATATTTCCCTACGTATAAACGTATGCATAAAATCAAATTCGATTCCGGATATAGGAAGGCCGTAAAGTATATTGTGCGCCGAGTGCGTGTTTGGGAAAGTGTTGAGCGTCGTGATGAATGTCGAAGAAAGCATCGAGGAATAATTTAAATACGGTATTCGTCATCGCGCGCGTCGATAGTCGTGACTCGAATCCCGATATAGACAGTATATACCCGTCGTATTCGCCCGCGCAAGTATACATATAGTCGTGCTTAATGGAAATATTTTTATTACGAGTGTGGAAAGGATAGACTGGCTAAATGTATATACACACACGTGTATTTTTCATAGCTCAGCATTGCTGTAAAAAAAGTGTCGGTCAATCCAACGACTATTATATTGCTCTATCGGTCAGTCTCAACGGACGCTCGTTTCCTCGTTTTCACTGTCGAGCATATACGCGCGGATCGAGGTGTGCATTCCGCATATAATAGCACACGCGTACACGTATACAGCCGCTGCGTACGGCGAGCGATGAATATCTATGGGGTATGCAAAGCATTTCGTGTTCGCCATAACAAGCACCTCATTGACCCATTGCTGTGAGAGCTTGAACGCCGCTATTATTGCGCGAGCAGCGAAGCGCAGAACCAGTTTACCGGCTGGGTGGCACCGGAATCTCCCGCCGCCGCGCGCGTGTCTTTGGCTTGAATATATAGAATCGACACTTTTCTCTCGCTATAGCGTACCGCTTGATTTTTAGACAGACTGTCCGGTAACTGATGGCGGTGTTCGATGGTGTTGTTCGACTCGCCGTGTATATCTCTCGACGCAGCTATTCCCGTGTATATACGAAAGCAAAACTGGCGAATTCGCTCATTATCGCCTCGCTAAATTCAACATATCGGAGGCTTGCATTAAGGACGCGCGGCTCGCCTCGTGTGTCTCTCACGATATCGTCAGCAGCAGTAGCAGCGTGTATACAGCGAGAAGATCAGAAATCGCGTTTACGTAGGCAATAAGCAGCCTCCGCGTGAATTCTTTCGCAATATCCCCCCCTCTTCTTGCACGCGCCGCTTTTAAAAGCCTCCTGCTGCACACATCTCGACGAGCGAGCCTATAACGTACCTATACAGATAAGATCCCGGGTTATACGTATGCAGGTTCACGAGAGGCGAATATCCAGAGACAGAAAGAGAGAGAGAGAGGGACTATATGTATGTATACATATATATATATATATAGAAGCAAGTCTGCGAGCGGGTGTAATTGGTGCCGAGAGGGCAGGCAGATCCTATCGGTCGTTGGATCGAGATCCTCGCACCCGCGAGAGAAGCCGCACCCGGAGATTCTCGCGAAAAATTCAAAACGGAGGCTCTCTCGCCTGGACTTTATGCGTGTGTTTATTCGCGCTGGGCGTGAGCTGCGAGCGATCCCTTTGTCGAGATTTCTGTATAGAGCCGCGTAATGAGCCCACCCGCCCGCGAGAGCGAGCAAGCGAGATACTCGCCGCTGCCAATTTTAAATAGCGCCTCGCGAGACTAGCCCATTGTTTCCAGGCTGATCGCGCTTGTATAGCTTCACCCAAACGGAGAGCCCAGCGAACCTGTAGGTGAGGCCTGCAGGAGATGGTTATTCAAATTTCCGATCGACCCACGAATTTTTTTTTTCTATTACCGCAGGAGTGTACAGTTATGTAGGTTGTATGGAACTTTGTCTCTCGTATTTCCACCTCGCGTTAGTCGCGGTAAATACATGTTTATCATATGCGCGCGCTGGATATATACAGCTTCTGTATATATGCAGAGGCGATCGCGTGCGCAGCGAAATTGCACGTCCTGCGTTGTACCGTGCTAATGTAATCGAGAAATCGTTCGCGATGAATTTTACTCGGTATACACTTAATACTTATGTATTATCTTATTTACGGGATTAGCGGATCTTGCTGAATTTTTACTCGTTTCGGACCGACTGCATACGCCGCGCACCTGTCCAGCGGTCGATATTTCGATATTTTTGGATCGAAACTGAGGTTGCATCGGTCGAACTTTCCGACAATCACTGCGTATTTTCTCGCATATCTTAATCTCTAGCCCATTCCTAACTATGAATATTTAAAAAAAGCGTGCAAACCGCACAACAGCATATAGCGTGCGCACTCGCAGTGTATCGTGAAAGATGGCCCCGGCGCACGTGGCTCGTGCACACCGCAGAGCGTCTCTCTCGGTTATCGGGACCGGATCGACTCGCGTAATTGGGCACCTAAGAATGTACGCGATATTGCACACACCATGCAAATGGGCCCGTATACCCTTTGCTCTTGCCAAAAATAAATGCCGATGGGTATCTCGAGAGGGGGGGGGGGCGGCCACCAAGCTGCTGCCGAGTTTCCTGAAACGATCCGACGGAGTAGATTGTGCGTGGAAGAAATTCCTCTCTCCCTTGCCCGATGCGTTTTCTCTCGCCTCTCGCGTTATTGCTCCCTCTTTATTTTTAGCTCCCGATGAGCTACCATACACATCGTCGTCGTCGTTTTCTTTCACCGTTTTAATTTCACGCGTGTCCGTTACGCAGGCGAGATGGGCGTAATTGCATGCAGATTTCGATTACCGCTCGTATATATATATAGTAGCCGCGCTCTAGCTTTACTACGTCATACACTCGCCGCTTTTTCTCGGTTGCATAAACGCATCCACGTCGAAAGGCAGGAGAAAAAATAACCCTGCGAAATTATACTCAACAGGTAGCGAGGGAAGCTACGGACGTTATTTTTCACGAGCAATTTCGAGTGTCGCACGCACGAATTTACTCGGACCGGGAGCCTCAAGAGGCCCCGACAAAGTGCCGCCGCGGCTTATCGCAGCTGGCAATAATCAGCGCGCGCGCAATTGTATGTAACCTTCTCCCGAAGACTAAGCCACTGCGAAATTCTCGAGATCAACGCGGTGAAAATACAAGCTTTATCGAAATATTTATACCATCCAGCTTTCTCTATCTCTACTCTTTCCTTATAAACATTGGCTTCTCTTTTTTTTGTTCGGATCCCGACAGAGGCCGATTATAGGTAAAGCCTCGCCGCGAGACACTGCGCTCTGTCACAATGCGTGAATTGTGAGCTCATTGCGCGAAATTCCAGTGCCTAAACAGGAGCGCTTCAGCGTTATCACTCGACGACTTGGCAAGCGTGAAAAAAGGGAAGAAATAAAAGAGAGAAAGGAGTGGACGCGCCTTATTTCGAGCTCCGCACGGAGTCGCGAGATGGTATATATACGACGAGCCGCGGTAGGAGTTTCTCTCTTAATTGGTGACTTTTTATTCGGCCCGGCTACAAATTGTCCGCGCCGTAGGTATGCTCGACGTTGCGCGAATTACTCGCGCAAGGAGACACGATTGCTGCGTGTACGCGCTCTCTAGCTTGCGGCTTATTGGTATATGAGTTGTGAGGGAAAGCCTCTGCGGGAGATGCGTGTACGCGACTTTTTAGAAACTTGTATGAAGAAGTAGGACTTGCTCGTCTCGATTTGACAATATAAAAATATCCCACTCGCCGGAATTGCCAACTCTACGATCGATGCGGGTCTTTGTCTCTTTCTCTCTCTCTCTCTCTTCCAGTTTGCCCGTTTAGATTTAAGATCGAAAAGAGAAAGTAGTTTGGAGCCTCGCTTGCGCAATCCGCAGTCCTCGCTCCTCTCAGAAATGCATGGCGTTGCAGTGCTCTGATTAACCGTATCGTGGGAGACTGTCGCATTTACAACCTTTCCGCCGCTTTCCTGCACCTATATATATATGTAACACCTACGCAGAGATTCGGAAAATCGTGATTCTGGGTATGCTATATGTACGAGAGCCGAATGAAAATGCAAATATAATCCGATGCTATTATTGTATAACTCTATATTAATTCTGAGCACCCGCAGCTCGGGATGATTTCTCGGACTCTTAGCTACCGATCCGCAATGATAAAACGACATCTCGTCGATGCACTTATTGCAAATCTTCCCACCACCAGCTGTATATACTCTGCATCCCCGCATAGCTATACATGTATAAGAAAAACAAGAATAACAAACCGCGCGCATATCCCCGTCATCCCACGATATGGAATGCGGCGAGAGTCGAACGTCGCCGGTTGGGATATTTTGAAATTCAAAGTTATCCACGCGGGTCTGCCGGTCGTCTGATGCTCGACACGGCACGCTATATAGACTATGCAAGGACGGCTTCTTGCGCTCTCGCGTAAAAACGATCGTGTGTCCTTTTCTTTCTCTCGGCTTCGCAAGCTCCATTCGCATTCACGAGGTGGGGGACGCAGAGGATCCGCCGAGAGCTATGTCTGGCATTTTCACGAGAACCCTTTGATTCCGCGGCGGTGAAATGACCGTATCGGGACCGACTGGCCACCGTGTGAGTGACTGCCTTTGCGTTGGGTGATATACATACTGCATAATTTTTTTTCTATCGACATCGGGCGTCAGCTGATTCGTTTCCATTTTCATAGACAGTACACATCAAGCTTGAAATCCTGGGTGAAAAAAAAAATAATAACGATCGGGAATCTCCTACTTAATCATTCAAATCCAAGGGACGTATAACAAGCTTCGCTCTGCACCCCGTCCTCGGAAAAAATGTCCTTAACACAATTAAAACAATCCCGATTCCCGGGCAAAAAACGGCGCATTCCAGAAATAATCACTCGCCGCTCTCCGCGGTGCCCAAGAAAAGTCGAGAAAAAAGACCGGACGAGGAATCATGACGACGACGACGACGACGACGACGAACTCGTATATATATGTAGAGCCTGCAAGGAGGAGAAAAAGAAAAAAATATATCGTATCGGTATAATTCTGCTCCCCTCCATTTTTTCCAACCCGCCTCGCGGGAGTATCACCGTCTTCACATCGTGTCGTGCCGCGAGTGTAGCAGCGAGCGATTCATCCAAAACGAAGGAATCGTCATCATCATCATCAGCTACGTAGAAAATATACTTACGGCGAGCGCGCTTGCGACTACGAGGAGGAGCTTTTTGCTGTATAGGAATGCCGTGCGCACTGGAACGGCGGGTCGTTTCATTGCAACGGAACACACTGACAGTCGTCGTCCTCGTCGCCGACGCTTCGCTATATATATATATATATATATATATATATATACTATATAGGCACATACGTATATACATACATATATACAACCCCCCGAGGCCCGCGCACCGGTTGATCAGCTTGGAATTTGCAGCTCAATTAAAGCTTTCGGACTTAGGCCGACGACGTTTCTCTCTCGCGGCAGGATTTTCATACGCGAAAACGATACCGCTATAGTGTCGGAAGCGCAATATATTTACGCGGCAAAAATGTCCTCCACTCTTGCTTATACTAGCCGACCAGTTTTTCCGATTCGAGAAGAGCCAAGGCTGCTTTCTCACAGGCCGTACGTGTGTCTCGAGGCGTATTTTTCTCGCTGCGCTATACGCACTGAAACTGATTAAAAGAATCGCATCAGCAGCCGCGACTATACAGTTAAGGCAACCGTTACATCGAACGCCGGGCCCTTTTTGCCCGACGGCATAGACGACACGCGGGGCTTGTTTATACGTATATATACACAGCACTCTTTTATCGGGACGATGAGTCGCGAGCAAAACACACGAGAGCGAGCAGCCGATTTTATATATATATATATACATGATGCCAATGCAGTCCTCTATATATATATACTATAGGGTGTCGGCTTGATTTATCATTGCGCTCGGAATGCAGATACTTCATAAATTATATACATATAGCTCGAGGCACGCCAGGCACGAAATCCGTCAGATGCCGACGAGAGCTGCGCTTCCTTTCGGCAGTATATATATATATATACATATACAGCTGCCCATTCAACTTTCAGCCTTGAAACGCCTGCATCCGCCTTTCTTCTCTGATGACGACTTTTGTATTTATATACATTTATACTAACTGCTTATAACTTTGTTCCGCAGTGGTAATACACTCGCGAAATATACTTCGAATTAACCAGACTATATACCGCTGGAAACCTTCGCCGTTTTTTTTTTTTTTTGTTCATCATTCAATTACACGATCTAGTGGATATCGGAGGAATAACAAAAAAATAATCTCCCTTTACGTCGCAGCGTGACATTTTGAAAACCACGACGCCCACGCGGCTAATTAGCGTGAAGCAGTTTTTTTTTCTCTCTCCACAGCGGTCAGCGTCCTCCGCTCTCTATAGCTAGCTTCTCTCGGAAAGGAAATGTACTCGCCGCTGCAGAGTAGAGAGATCGATAATTTATCCACGCGCGCGAATTCAAATATGGAGCGCACGTCTTGCGCGCGAGCAAAAAAGGAAGAAACCATCCGATATCTGTCCAGGCGCGCGACAAGAAGTAGAGGACCGCGATTCTAGCGGCCATCTTTAATAACCATACTCCTAGATATACATGTATAAGAGCTCGCCGCTGCTGCTGCTTTATCGAGAGCTATGCGATGCGTCGACGTTGGTTTTTGCTCGAGCGAGTAGCCGGTTTCGCTTAAACTGGTTGTCAAGTGTCCCTCTTGCAAGAGAGAGAGAGAAAGAGGCTCACATGGGCGGCGATTGCGCGACGGACGTCGTCGCTGCTGTATACATTTTTCTTCTCCTCTGTCTCTTTCCCTCTCTCTCTCTCTCTTTCGCGGCTGCTGTGTCTTACAGTCCGCCGATCGGCGGATTGAGGCCTCATTCGCATGATTTTGCAATTCGATTGCGCGCAGCCTCCCTTTCTCGATCTTCATGCGAGTCATATTTCGAATCGCGTATACTGCACGTATACGAGTTTTCATTTTTTCATCTTCCCTATAATTCTCTCCGGCTAAGAAAGCAAGATGATCGATTCGTCAATCTAGGCGCTCTCAAAAAGACGTGTGTACAAGGCGACGACCATATGTCATCCCGGTAATACCGCGAAGAAAAGCACATCGCAGCCGTAGCTCATCGATATGTGCGGAGGCGCGCGGCCCCCCGGAATTTTAGTTGGTGTGTAGCGCTCCCTCCCCACACCCTCTTTGACACTTTCGCTAGCCGGAGATGCGCCGCTGAATTGCAACAGCAGCCTTCGAGAGGAGAATCGAGTTTGGCGAGAAAAAATTCATTGTTATGGGCCGCGCGAATGGGCCGAGAATAAAATCTCATGACGCTGCTATGTTAAATGCGAGGTGAAATGGCTATTGTAAACGAGTTGCATATTTCGCGAACTGTAAGACGGCGGAAAATTAAAAAGCGAGAAGCGCTCCAAGATCTCGACGATTATCCTGTTACAGAAGTTCGCGCAAAAACCAGCGCGATTTTTGAATACACGCGCCCACTCACTCCATCATCTCTCAGCTATACAGTGTGTATCATCGATCATTGTCATCCGGATCGAGGGGAAAAAATCGCGCGCGTGCGGCCTCTGAACAAAACAATTATAAATTATTTAATGTATGTCCGGAATACTGCCGGAGGCTCTTTCCTAATTGCGAGTGCGCTCGCGGTTGTCCTCAGACTTTTTTGCCTATATTGTTCTCTCGTTGCTTCTCTTTCGTTTCGCGGACTACCTACTGTCGTTTTTAGCGACTCCGTCGCTCCTTTGTGGGCGGTACATCTCATCCCGCCGAATTCGACTATGCGCGGAAAGACGAATCTCTATGCTGATTTTGATAAACTTCGTTATATATATTGAAAAAAAAAACAAACAAACGATTAATTATTGTATAATTATAACCGTGATCGCTACATCTCGAAGCGTAACTTCGTCGTTTACAATCCTTGGGAATAGTATTGTCACGTATATAGCAGCAGGTCAGCGGCTGGTGTGACAAAAAAGTATGTAAAATTCATGTCAATTTTTTCCACGCTCGCAGCGACAGCAACACGAGCGGTCGGCTGAGTAAGTAATTAAAGTGACGTTCAGCGTTATAGGCGCAAAGCAAAAAATCCACCGGACGATCAAGGTGTTTTCCGCGCGCGGGAATATAATGCGGGGAACGAGTTTGTCACTAGCGCACTTGGGTGTGTGTGTACGAGAACCTTCGAGACAGCTCGATGTGACTCTAACGAGTTTAGAAAATCGAGACCAGTAATTACTGAGGTACTCGTGTGGGTGATTTTGCTCCGGCAGTTGAAACGAATTTCCATAAGCCTAAACTGCCGCAGTATTTAAAATAATTCCATTTCAAGTCATACTCTAGGGAAAAAAAGCAGCAGTGCACGAGCAAACCGCTTTTTGCGCGTCTTTGAAATTATGATCTCGCAATTACGGCCTTATAAAGGCTCAGAAGCCCCTCGGCTCTATTCTCTCGATCTCCTCTCCGGAGAGTCGCGGCTGCTGCTGCTGCTGCTGCTGCGGCGACAAAAAAAGTCCAAGATCGCGGCAAATAGTCAAATGGCGCAAAAAAGGGAAGCCTCGACGTCGAAAACAAGCGCGCGGTGACTTCGCATGCAATGCTATACGTCCGACCTCCTTAACAACGTATAGTCACCTCATTGCAAATGCCGGATACTTCATTGTAATGACTCTATCTATAATTCATCGATTTCATGCGAATCCTTGAAACAATCATGCGCGCTGCCGTCGCGGCGAAGGACAAAAATGATTGTCATGTGAGCCGGCCGATCTTTCTCCTCTTCAAACGTACGCGCGCACATTGCCGAGCGGTCTGTCGCTCGCATTATTCGTCGGCGTCGCTTAAACGAACGACGAGAGAGCACTGGATACCGTGGGAAAGGAAAAAAAGCACAGCTATACATGTATACAGTCAAGAGAGAGAAGACTGTGCGTATGTGCAGTACGCGATAGGCGCGACTCGCAAGGAGGTGTCTGTCGCTTTCCCCTTCTCTTTTCCGCGAGAGTTTTACTAGGAGACGCCTACGGGCCGGTTTATCATCGATTTCGTATTTCTCCCCCCTGCGAGAAGCTAATAGATCACCCGCCTTTCATTCGTCGCGCGATTATTTTGCACCGAGCTTTTCTCAATCGTCGTCGTGCCGATATCTCGAGATAAAAATTTTCCACCTCGATCTTCGCACTGCGTATGAACTCTGTGCTATATAACGAATGAATATTACTCAAAACGAGCGCCGCAGTCCCAGTAGATGAATGCAGAGCACAGCAAGACCAGTATCCGACGATCTTCCGATGATCTCATTGTCAGCGTAGGTTCAACTCGAGTCAACTCGCATATACGCTTATAATGAAGGGGGCATAACTCTCGGGAGCAGCGATCAGAGCGCGAGAAAGAGAAGGGGCACAGAGAGAAGACAGAGCCGCAGCGGCGGCAGCACAAGAAAGTCAAAGTGAGAACATATATATAAGGTACGCGCGGAGTGCGGCGCGGTGAAGAGGAGAGGCCGCTCGCTCGCTCGCTTGGTAGGGGGGAGTAGAGCTGCGAGAAGGAGAGCTGGAAGCTGGACCAATCGGGAGGCTGGATCGCCGCGAGCGTATGCAAAGTACATGACCGCCTCCGCGCGCTCATCGGCTATGCAAAGCCGCCGAGCGAACACGGCTCCGCCCATCATCTTTCTCTCTTCGATCATCTTCTTGTTTAACGATTCGGCGAGTGCAAGCTCTCTCGTCCACGCGCAGTAGACGAGCTCAATATTCAGGAAGCTGAGACAGTAAATGAAATTCGATAGCCTCGAGTACTGCTATATACTTAGAAAACGGCCGACAGAAGCTCATTCGTTCATGCGAGATCGGGGGGAAAAAAGCGCGCCGCGGTGCGTTTAGGGAAACTACTCGCTCATGTATTTATACAGCGAGCCGCCGGCGATAGGCGCAGGTCATGTAAGAGAGATTCTCGTAAAGGTAAGGACGGCTTGGAAATTCATTATTAAGCGCTCTCTGCGCGCGGCAGTAAAGAGAAGCGACATCGACGTGCTGCCGCGGTCGGCTCCGTATTTCCAGCGTCTTTGGCGAGAAGATTTTTTTTTACGGTATAGTATTTTTCAACTGATACAACAATATCGAGTACACTCGAACGCAAAAAATGTTCCAGTCAACCACGGGAATAAAAAAAGAAACATATAGAGGAAAAGGGCACCTCACTTCCAATCGTTAATAATTCAATTAAATCCGCAAAATTAACGCATTAACGCTACGCGCAGCCAGCATATGACATAGGTAGAAAGCAATTTCGCTAATCGTTCGACTTCCAAGCGAAAGCATATCTCGGCGCAGCCGGCCCGGGGGCAATAAAGCGCCCTTTGATGCCCATGCACAAGCTCGCCTCTCCCTCTCTCTCTCGTCCGCGTAATACGAAATTTCTTTTTACTCTCGTCCACCAATATAAAGACACACACAGAGGCAGCCAGGCGCGCTCATAAAAAGTCCATAAGAAAGCACGTACCCACACACACACATTCTCATGCGCGCAGCTGCACTTGCAAAGCCACATCTCTCTTTCTCTCTCTCTTTCTCTCGCTCGCTCTCTATACACATGTACGCATGACCCAGCGGACGTATGGCTCGAGATAATACGTAATTACGGCGATGTGCGCGCGTTAACGCACAGGTGTATAGGAGAGTGTATAGTGAGAGAGAAAAAAGTCGCGAATTTTTTTCCCGGGCTCGGCATCGCGGATATACACACACATATATGTATACACGTACACGGACGTTTTATATATATATATACAGCATAGGGGTGTGGGTGCGTGTATAACGCGGCCGGTGCTGTAGGGGTCGTAAAGAAGCCGTCGTCGTCGTCGTCCCGGGTCAGCTTGCGTAACGTTAACGCGAAACGAGTTTTCCGCGCCGGCTCTGATAAAACTGCGCGCTTGCCAGCTACGCCCTATCGCCCGCTGCTGCCTGCGCTCTTTTTCAGCGGAGCCGATCAACTTTTCCTTTGAATTCTGATATGTGCTGCTGCTGCAAGACGCTTTACCCGGGCTCTCCTTTGTTTTCCCGATGGCTCGACGGAAGGATGACTTTGAGCTTTAGGAATTCACTTACTGCTATATTATATACATCTGCGTAATAGTAATTGAAAAATAAAACTCTAAAAACGACAGCTGCATTTTCAATAAGAATGCGAGTTTTTTTCTTCAAATCCTCTCGTCCTCGCAGCTATATAGGCAAAAGTCAGATAGACGCGACTGACGAAGACGAGAGAGCGAGCGGACGGTGGCATTTTTGCCGAGCGTGGGGGCGTCTTTTGATCTCGCCGCCGCCGTCGTGACGTGAACGCATTCACGCAGACTCGAGCCTGCAAAAAGATGTCCCAGAGGAGAGAAAGAGAGAGAGAGAGAGAGAGAGAGAGAGCTGCTGTGTCCACTCGCATTATCTGCGTAGTTAACAGCACGCGCGGTTCTGCATTTACAAGTGCTCTTTTGCAATGATATTTTTAGCTCGCGCGAGGAATTTTCAGAGCATATACACCACATATAATCTCCTGCTTCTAATCTTCAATTTCAAAACGTATATTATCGACTATAATAATAACGTTCTTATCGTATATTTGTATTTTAAAAAGTCCCGTGTATTCTTCAAAACCAACGCGTGACACTGTATAATACACGCTTAACGCGATAATACACGAGAAGGGTTTTAATAAAACTGGGCTTCGCGTACGCGATGAAGTCATATAGCCGCAGCCGGAATATCATCGTGACATGCCCGAGAAAAATTCACTCCATCAAACAAGCCGAGGGAGTCCGATAAGAATCTTGCCGCGTCCGAGCCGCGCGGGGCGATGCATCAATTTAATCGTCCCCTTTATTAATTTACCTAATATATTTACAAATCGGCATGTATCTCACTCGGCCCATCTCCTATAGAATATAGCGCCGTGTATTATACGGGGATGTTTATTTCGAAGGCGAAATAACGACGCTGGATCGATGCCAGGCGTCGTAAATTTTCTTCGCGGAGCGAGAAAAATGGCGCGAATGCCTCGTCCTTTCTGCTTCATCCCTTCATCCTCCAAGTTTCTCTCGCTTCGTCCCTTTCTCTCTTTCTCTATACCTCGGAGTTTTATTATTCCTCTTCTTCTATTACTCTTTCTTATTCCTCTCGCTGCGCCCCCCCCTCCCCTTCCGCAGTCCGGCGGCTTCACACTTTCCGAAGCTACACTACTGCCTTGAATCCTATCGCAAATCGTACAGCCCGAACGTATATATAGAATTGCTGTAAAGATGATGAAGGTATGCGTCTAAATTAATATTGAGCTTACAACTTGCTTGAGTTTACGATATGAAATACACTTTACAGGGTTTCTAGAATTTGAGCTTTAGATACCTTATGTAGTAGTGACAACTCTATATTATGCAACTGTTTATGACGCGAAAACTCGCTGCACGACACTTCGCTGAATTAGAAAATAAAGAAGAGCGGAGTTTGAGAAATCTATTAGCCGTGAATAAATTGAGGTGGAAGTGTGATGAGCCTATACTGGTAAATGCATTCATTTAGAAATGCTATGAAAGTTCTATCTCTTGCTTCGCTCTTCTTGTCATTCTATTTCTTAATATCTTACAATGCAAAAGTGTACAAGATCGGCTTCGAAAGGGAATGTGTATAGGAAAACTATTCTTGTACACTGTACCGGTAATCAGTAGATCGTATCAGCGATAATCTTTCTTCTTTTAATCATCTGATATTAAGAGATTGTATATTCACTGTAAAAAATTGTATTTTTCTAACTGCCACGTGTCTGAGTTCATCTACTGATAGCGATAATAATACTTTTAACTATACGCGACTGTGAATAATACTGTGAAGTTTATAATTAAAAAATCACGATGTGGTTGCTTAAAACGTTTCTTTTACCAGAAACTATGTGTTCTTGAAAACCGTAAGAGTTATTGAGATAGCTAAGTAAATCTTTTGTAACAAAATACATTTTCGTGATAATACTTTATTGATCACATACAAGCATAGTACACATGTTGCACAAATATCTATATCAATTTTTCATAATAGATTGAATCAGCTGATATAAGATAAAATGGTCTGAAGTTAAAACCGTTAAAACTATAAACAATTCCTTTCTTCTTTAAATTTTCAACAATGAGCATAGTATATGGTTGACATAGGTTTCTTGCCTCCTTTTAAATGACTTCGCATTGTCATCACTTCTTCCATTTCCCTGGGCACCTCTATATTAAGACTGCGCTTCGTGCTAGTCTGCTCGCTGCATTCGAAGAACACTCCATCGAGCTTCATCTTTTCCAGCAATGTCCTACAATTGCAAAATATGACACGCAGTCGAGGTGTGCAGCCAATTAGACAGTATACAAAAGAATCGTACCTGAATCCACCCATGAAGATTATCCATATTCCTTGTTGTTTGGAGAATTGGAGTTTTGCATAGCTCGATCCAGCAAGTGGCAGGTGATTTCAGTATAGGCACTATGATGCCATCCTCATTACCAGACTTAATGAGCTCTGCGTACTTGGATTCAGGTTTGGCGCTTTCGTCGCGTAGCAGATCGCCAGCCGACAGGTGAACGTATCCGTACTTCTCGACGATCTTTTGGCAGATGTGCTTTTTCGAGGCAGACATCGCGAATGCTCTCGCAGCAAATATAAAGTTTATCTGCATGAGATTAGAAGTAGACGGTCTGCTATCGATTTATTCGATACTGTAAGTGTACAAGAGAGCTCGATCCAATCCCGCACATCTACTGCATGAGTTATTGTTATTATTGTATGTTTTTATTATTGGTCACAAAAAAGATTCTGGATCGGGATGTATACCCCCAAACTCGTTCCCTGTTCGGCTGATTGTTGAATCAGAGTAGGCGAATAGTATGGATACACTCGATCTCATTTCCGCGTGCATGTGCATGACGATCAATTTTCGCCGCATCCGCGACCGATTTCAGTAATCATGCCTCCACCATCGCTAGAAAAATCTAATTTTGTTCCCTATTTACAGAATGCGGGTTATTTCAAACTTACATGCAAGGAACTAACGTAGCAGTTATTTTATCAAACAAAGAATAAAATCAGCGAAGCATCTCCATATAGCAATCACTCAAACGACATCCCTCAATAAGCCCGCATACTTGTAGTTTCCCGGCCGCGTAGCAGCATAAAATTGGAAAATTCCCTTGCAGCAGCGAGCGCGCAAGGGGTATAGCAGCAGCAGCAGCAGCACAGCGAAGGAGGGATGCGAAAGCTCGCCAGGGCGCCGTGGTGGGAGCTTTTCTCTCCCTCTCAAGGGGGGGGGGCGCACCTCCGCGAGCGCGCGCGATCCATATTTTACAATATGGCCGGGGCGCCGCTGCAGCACCGGCCATAGGCGGCGTTTTCTGATGTACGCAGGTCTGGCTCGACGATTGGTCGATAGCGCCGCGACGTCGCCCTCTTCGCGCCGCGATTTATGCGCGCGAGACTCACCGCGCACCGACGAACGACTATATATATATATGCTCGGTATGCAGATACGGGGATGATGGGCGGATTTTTTTAGTAGCTGAGCCCTCGTCCTTTTTTTGCCGCTGCTGTATATATAGATATACAGGGCCGATCACCGAATAGGGGAGGAATATTTCTCTCGGGTACATATCACGTGGGAGATTTTTTAACGGCGTATATATGAGTATTAGGAGAGGCGCGAGAACTTTCCAGCATGGCCGACGTGCAGATGCAGAAATATGTATACTTTTCTCTTCGATATAATTCAATGAGGCTTGCTCGGTATATTATTTAGATATCGTTCGCAGAAATAAAATAATACTACGCTTATTCTCGCCTAGCGAAGTTACGAAAGCTATATAAACTCGAGGAATGTCTTCGCGAAAATCCGATATAATCGAGACGACACGGATGGCGCTCGTTCCATCGCATATCCTGATTATTAGTAAATAAACGCGCAGTATAGTCGTGAAAATCGGAGAATAAACTCGGAAAAGTTTGACGTTCGAGAAATCGTATATATAGGACTACGCCTTGGCGGCGACGACGCGCGGGTGGAAAGAAACTGCGCGTAATGACGAGAAAGAGAAGAAATAAAGAAGAAGAAACGAGTATAGAAGGGGGGAGGGGGGGGGGAGATAATATTTCGTGCCGTAGTTTCGCTTGCGGGAGACAATAGCGAATGTCAAACAAAGAGTTCGCGAAGATACGTACTCGGCGAGTCGTAAGAAAACGGAGCTTCGAAAATAGTAATGATATTATTATATTTTCTCCTCGTATACGATGCAAAGATTCTTATATAATTCCCCCCCGAAAACAAGTCACCCACAACTGGACGAAAAAAAAATCTCTCAAAAGACACGACAGTGTATGAGAAGCAGACAGAGATAAATAGAATTCCCGGCAAAAAGAAGAAGAAGCGGCAGCGGCATCGGAGGGAGGGCGTAATATCCCGAGTAAAACTTTTCACTCAACGCGGGGTGAGGGAAGCGGCGGAGGGGAGGAAAAACTGGCGAAGCGTCGCGGCGCTGCGGGGCGGGTAAGAAGAACGAGGAGGAGAGGCGCGACGATATATGTGTGTGTGTGTGTGTGTGTGTATAAGCGCGAGCGAGAAAAAAAATGAGCCAAGTATATACGAAGGATGTAATGCTCGCTGGAGGTGTCCTCTTTTTCTTTTACGGCGACGAAGAATGATAATAAGCTGCGTTTTTGAGAAGGAAAATAATTATTATAACGCGAACTAAGTCGCAAGCGGCGGGATAGACTTGCAACACACGTCGCATTAATTTTCCCACATACGCGCGGGCACAGAAGTCCCATAAAAAGAAACGACCTCCCAGCGATTTGCAATTTATATGCGAAAAAAGAGCAGCAGCGGCTGTAGAAAACGCTTCTCATATCATAACTCGCGCACTGGAAAATCCCGTCTACGCCGGAGATTGATTTGGACGGCAGCGCATTGTGTATGTGTGTGCCCCTTTTAATTGCGCTTAATTGTTATTACGAATTCCCGTCTATCGGCCGCATAACGAGCCGTTTTTTTTCTTTTTATAATCCTCTCCGATCGCGGCCTTAAACATTCATCGTCGCTCTAAACCTGATCTCGCTCCTACTCCTGCGCGCGTCAATCAGCCGCGGGAGAAGTGTCCATAAGGGACACCGTGAGAATTGGAGCTCGAATAGAGTCGAGGGAAAAACTCACCTTGATTATGCTCGCGGCTGTCTCTTTCTAATGGGCGAAATTCCCGTAAATGGCTACTATAGATTTATACACAAACCAAGCGCGCGCGTCTGTCATATAGATGCTGAAAATTGGACTTTGATGAAAATATAAAGCTTCGGTCGCTCGGAATTATATATATATACATATATATATATATATATATGTTTCTGCGATCATTAGAAAGAGTTTTCGTCATTCGCGAGCGAGGGTCTATGTGAAATTTATGATTCGCGGCCTCTGTCGCTTTTCGAGTGATATCTTTTTCCAGAATGAAGTTAACTATATATAGTTTCGGTGTATTACTATGTCTCTTTTGCTATATACATAATTACGCAACCTATGGATAATCCTATGGACAGCGAAGCAAGTGTTTCAATTAACGAAGCGTGTGACTCGAATAACGCACATCCTGATCTGCCTCCGAAAGTACCTAATTAAAACATCCTTCTACGATTTATCACAAGTTCAGCCGATCCATCAGTGTAATTACCGCTTTCTCAGCGCGAACGAGATCCTTGTAGAACTCGATCGTGGCGTACGCATATTGTGCGCTGTTTAAGGAACTATATAAATACAGTTTTCAATTTTTACTTTTTAAAAATCGCAAAACGCCGCGTCGGCGATGCCGATGTTATAATAGACAGGTAACGGCTGCTGGGCGAGGAGGATTCTGCGACGTAGGATTTTCTCTACTCATTTTAATTGGGGCCTGCATAGCTATGTTTTGTTTTCTCGACGATTACGCAGCATCATGTCTCGTTAATTCCCCCTTCAACTTTCGCGGAATTTCGAGCGTGCTATTACAAAATTCTTCGATACTAATCAAGCCCCAGTTAAAGTCGCTATATAATACGCACATATATACACTCATTTCCCATACATACATCTCGATATAGCTCCGCTGCATACTCGGCAGCTATCCCATCAAAGAAGATAGTATAGCACCTGCAGCAGCGCGTGACCGGCCACCTACGTAGTGCATTATATATATATATATATATAAACTACATCCTTCGAGTGTCACGCGTCGCTCAGGATGTGACGGCATCGTATCCAGCCATTGACGCGACTACGCTGCACTACACAGAGTTACTATAATATGCGCGCGATGTCTGCGTGATCGAGCCGCTGACATGCGCCATAAGGAAATTATTGCAATGTGGAGCGCTTCAAGGAGATGGCTAAGTTTGGCGAAGGAGTTTTATCGCGTCAATGCGAGCGTGACGCGTTTATTATTTCTAAAAATACACTTAATAAGGAGGCAGTTTTTTTGCTCGTAGGTGTTCGGTGTCAGCGTAGGTGTCAGTGGAAAGAGTGGAGATGGCCAGACAAGGCTATATATATATATATATTACGGCGCGCAAGGGTGAGTCTAATTAGAAATTAAGTAACACATACAGCCGAGCTCGTAATAATCCGCGATCGCATCTCCGCGGAGCAGCGGTTATAGAAATTCGAAAAATATAAATACACTATATGCAGCGGCTAATGAAGTAACGATTAGCAGCGGCCGACTTAATTACCAGACGGAAATTTCGCGATCGAAAATATATACCGCGTGGAATTGTAATTGCCGCGGGGCAGCCAGCGGATCAATTACACGGCATAGGCGGTGCTCTCTCGCGCGCTGAGAGATATCATAAAGTGGCTTTTTAAAGGGCTGCCGCTGCTCTCTTGACGGCACACTGAGTATCGAATCGAGCGCATAAATAGTGCAATTAAGCCAATATAACGCAATGCAATTAACGGCCGCCGCAGCTCGCCCAGCCAGACCCACCCCCCTTCCTTCGTGTCTTATACTCCGCGATTAATGTACTTGCTCGTGCGCGAGCGTGAAACGCTCCTGATTGAATGCGGGAACGAAATAATATATATATATATGTATGTATATAACGCGAAGCTCTTGCGCGCGTATAAACAAAATTATAGATCGCGGGTGGATAAATATAAGCCGGAAGTAAAAGTTTATTTGCGAAAAAGCTCGCGCCCAGGTGAGTAATCGCCGCGGCTGCAGATGTCCAATCAGAGATGAGCTGGCAAAAGTTGATACACAATCCGCTCGCAAATTCAATTAAAAGTTGAGCTTATTAGCTTGGACAATGAGTCCCCGCGGACTGTGTCTTCCGAGCTCTAGAAAGCAGAAGAATAAAAGAGAAAAACGAAGAGCAGCAGCAGCGACTGGAAGATCTCCGAAGGGAGGGATGACAGGCAGCAGCAGCAGCAGCAGCAGCAGCAGCAGTAAGAAACGAAGTAGGTACGGGGTTATACTAATGGGGTTCTTGCTGATTCCGCTCGGCTAGCGGCTTGATTAAGCTCCGCCGCGACGCCCCGGGAAAATATAATGACTTTGCTCTGCAAACGCTAGAAGTCGGCGGCGGTCCACACCCAGCTCGCGCACGTTTTCACGCGGATAACTCCGGGATCACGTAGCAGTCCTGGAAGCCGTGATTTCTCTTCCCCCCCCCTCTCTCTCTCACTCTTGGCATATTGGGACTGCGCGCGGGAACCGTTGAAAGTTAATTGTCAATAGTCTGGAAAATTCATTGTCTCCCGACATCGCTCCACTCCGACGATGTGTCTATATATAGGCTCGTCCGCACATTATTATGGATGCGATATTCTCCGGGGGCGTATTATTAGATCTCGCCGCCGTCGCTGCTGCTGCTGCTGATGCGGAATTCGGAAGAGATCTTATTTTCTCCGTCGATTATCCTCGGGATTGCTTTTGTTTTTAATCGAAGTTTCAACTATTTAGAAGCTCAAAGGTACTTTGAGGAAAAAGCCGAAGAAACTTTATTAATCTGCGCGCGAGCCACCGACAATATATAAAAATCATTAATCCTATATATATATATATATATATATATATATGTACGACAAAAAAAAGAAGAAAAAAAAGTGAAAACAGGAGCTGCAATAATGTACCGGGGGCCATTAGTGTTTGGCGAAAAAAGGAGGAGTGTAATAGCTGCAGCTGGTTACAATATAGACATCGTCTCGGCGTCGAATAGGCTTTTTCCAAATTGGTCGCCAGGTTTATATATAGAGAGCGAGAGAGAAGCAATCTCGAGCGTAGGCGCGAGATTAAGGGAATAAATTTCTCGAGCCGATAATTGTATTGGTAGTTTCGGTAACTAATGATCGAAAAGTCGTTAGCGCTATGTCCGCCGGCGAAGACTTGTGTTCTATGCTATATACGGAACAGTACACTCTATATATATACATATATATATCCTCTGCTACCAGGCGCGTGGAAAATGAAAGCGCTAATTCCCATTTGCGAGCCGCGCCATTATTCACGACTCATTACCATCCTCTTATCAAGCTTCTATATAGTAAGCTATGCATAAAAAAAACAATGCGCACATATCAGCCGGCTTTCTATCTCTTTGTTCGCGGATATCGGAAAGCAATGCGGTACGAGCCTATATATACACATCACACACACGTTATCCATTCCCAGGCCGCAAAGAGAGTGAGAGAGAGAACACAGTGACCTCTTGATCTTTGAAAACTGCGACATAACTCGGCTCGCGCGAGAACTCGAGGCGCGAACTCTCTCTTACTTGCGCGCGCGCGAGAGGTACGACGATAAATAAGGGCCGATGCATACGCGCGAAAGTTCAGTTCGCATACAGCTGCGCGACGGGCCTTTATATTCGCGCTGTACAGAGCGGGACGTTTATAAGGCATCGTGCATCGCAAATAATGCGCACGGCTGAAGCAGCGGGACGTCTCGCGCCTTTCTGTATCACTCGCGAGAGGCCGGGCGACTATATGTATATTTATGTGCGGCCGGTTGACTGAAAAGCGCGGAGTACGAATATGAATATATCCGCGCGGAATATCCTCGGCTGTGGGTGATATCCGTTTTATGCGGGAGGGAGTTTATATATATTACGTACTGCGTAGTATTGTTCGCGAGTATACTTTTAATATACGTATGTAAGCTGAGTAGTGTGGCCGGTATACGCATAAAATGCATTCTCTCGTCTCTAACATACTTATATGCGAGTGTATATCGAAAAGCTACAAATCATATGCGTGGTATTATATATGCGATGGTTTAGCATTGTTTCCGAGGAAAAAGAGCTTGTATATACGAGTATAAATTTATCGCGCACCGCGAGATCTCGTCAAAGTAAGAGTAACAAGTACAAACGCGCATGAATATATCGTGCGCGTGGCGCGGACGAGTTAATGGTCTCGTTGCCTTATTTCTCGGGCATAAACCGTCCTGAGACTCGACTTGAGAGATGTGCGTGCGTATATACACACGCGCGCATGAATTAGTTTTTTCTCATTATATGAACGGAGGAGAGAGCCGCTTTTTTATCCCCTTAGTTCACCGGATTTAGGTATGCCGACGATCGATGCAAACTCTGATTTTATGCACGCGTGTCTTTTTGATTCGACCGCGAGAGTATATATATATATATATATATATATATATATATATATATATATATATATATATATATATATATAGTCTCTCGAGTATCGGCAGCGTATTTTTGTCGCTATTTCTGCAAGAACCAGCTGCGAGGTAATTTATGCGCGCGAGTTTTTTCTTCGCAATTCGCTCTCTCTCTCTCTCTCTCTCTATATATATATACATACATATGCAATTATATACACGCGCGTACTACGCCGTCCCTCGAAGTTTAACCGGCTCGTTATTGACGTATACGTTCCTTTATTTCTGATGTCGTATATATATATATATATATAAAAAGATTCGCGTCCAGAGCTGAAACGATTACTATTATTATTACATACATATACGCATCGACACTTAGCGACGAGTCGCAAAAATCCATAAACATAATAATTATTAGCTCTCGCGCAAGCACGTATAACCCCAAGGGGCTGATGTATATACGCGTAAAAAGAATAAGCGCCAGTGGCTTAAACAAGTATATTATATCGCGGCCTCGAAATCTCCGAATCCAGCTGCTGCGCCAAGCTTGACCGACGTTTATGCGCGGCTCTCGCATATTACATATAGGTGTATATATATATATTTATATATATATATATATATATACACACAGGCAGAATATCTCAAAGAGACTATACATACGAAATCTCGAGGCGCGCATCTGACTTAGTTCGAAGCTGCGCTGCGCATACACGGACAGACGGACGGACGGACGGACGGAGAGGGTAGCGCGCGCTAAAGGTGAAGCGGCTGCGTAAATTATCCCAGCGGTGTGTACTTACCCGGTGATTTACAAGCGGCCAGCGCTGCTTTGATTTACACGCGCTCGCGGGACTTTACGAGTGACTCTCTCACTGTGTACAGTCTATATACGCAGAGTAGCATCAGCTCGCGGCTGTGTTAGCTTATACACACACATACACACCCACACACACGCGCGCGGGCTCTCGAGCGCGCACGTGTCATCTTTCTTGTTCTCTCGCTTGATATATACAATTCGGAAGGAATAAAACGTCAATTACCGGCGGGCGCGGATTAATCATCGCGCGCGATTAAATTCGCACCGCCGTGAGAACAGATCCAACCGAGTGGGCTTTTGCTTGCCAAAGTGTACTTTGCATATAATTCGCGAAAGTTTGGATGATCCCTTAGCTCCGTTGATATATATATATATATATATATATATATATATATATATATATATATATATATATATATATATATATATATATATATATATGTGCAATCCAATAAACAAGAAATCGACGCATTCCGCGCCATACCGCGGCACTAAAACTTTATAGACCAACAGAGCAGAACAAAGTCCAAAGGTGGAAACTCAGCAGCAGTCTCTCTCTCTCTCTCTCTCTCTCTCTCTCTCTCTCTCTCTCTCTTTCGATATATACTTATATGAAGAAGCAGAAGAAGAAGAAGAAGTAGTAGAAAAAACGGAAGCAGCAAAAAACGCGGAAATCCTAGTGCGGCAATCGATATCGCGCGCGCACACAAGCTCGCGCGAGGGCATAAACCATTTATCAGCCCGACCATAGGCTGTATACACGTGTGTGTATATCTGTATATAATATATGTATACCTATATAGAGCGTTCGGAAGGAGGCGCGAAAATAAAAAGTGAAAGACTAAGGAACTTGTCATAAAATCGAAGGGCTCGCTCGCTCGCTCGCTCGCTCGCTCGGGAGGACGTAGATGAAGAGCTCGCGTGTGCGTGTGTGCGCGCGCGCCGTATACCGACGCTGTAAGACCGGTAAACGACGGTCGTTCGTATTGCCGGGCTATGAATCGCCGGAGCGTGAGATCGTAAAGTCGACCTTATCATCGGCCGCATCTTAATGTAGGGTGCACGCATATACGCGCGCTCTGCCCTCTGTGTGTTATATCTACATAAGTACGAGAGAGTATGTCTGCGTTGTATATATGCGCGAAAAGCGAGGACGAAGGGCGCTATCGCGCGCGAGTGAAAGAGCAACAGCGGTATATATACTATACACATACACACGCTCGCATATAAACGGGGCACAGGTGTCCGACGCCTCAAACAACATCTTTATGCCTGCGCGCAGACCGCGAGGATATCTCGCGCGAGATGCTTATACTTTGGAACGCGGTATATATGTATACATGTGTATATATATATATATATATATATATATATATATACACACACAGTTTGCGGAGAGATGAGTTGCTCCGGTACATTTGCTGGAATAGATATCTGCGTATAGAGAAATATATAAGGGTATGTGTCTGCTCTCATTCGATACGATATACACACTGCTTTTTCACTGCTTCATACGCCCGTATTTTCTAATTTCTATTTCAGTGTACGCGCGGAGTATAGCTATATTCAACGTTGAATAATTTACCAAAACAATACGAAGCAACATTCCTCTCGGCCTCTATATTATACACCCATATGCGCATATAAGAGCCTCTCGTATACTCGTCCTCCCCTGGCAGTCCTCCTCCGCTTATGCAATATATTATCCCGGCGAGTTTATTTCGCACGCGCATGAGAGATGCACGCGGCTGTATATATACATATATAGCCGAAAAGCGAGGGAGAGAAATAACAGCGCGAAACGTCATAATTTTCGAATTTTATTATTATTGCATATCGAAGGCACTTTTCGGGCTGCGTTCGCACACTCCTTCGTTACTCTTCTACGGCTTTCGTTTTTTCCACTGTTACAGCCGACTGATTGACGGTTTTTGGCGAAACGTTACGAGAGGAAGAGATGCACCGAGATTAGGCTTTTTGGCACTGCTCTCGCACTTTTTTTATTTATCGGCGTTAAATTTACCGCGCGCGCGCGGCTTATGCCATTTTGCAGAACGGGCTTTCGGTTGATTGCGAACGGATATTTTCGAGAAACCTTCCATGCTGAAGAGGTTTACTTCTGCGGGGCAAGGAAGAATCGAATACGGTGCAATGTGTGTGTGTGTGTGTGTGTGCGTATATAGCGCGGCGCTCGAAATCAAAGCCTCGCGACAAATGCATCCTCCAGCGCGCCTAAAAAAGGAGCGTAAAAAAGAAAGAAACAAGCCAACGATCCACACAATCACCGGGAGGAAAAAAGGAAGAAAGACAGGCCGGAGTAAGTGGATCAGAATAGCTCGTCGAGGATCGATCGATCGTTCGACTTCTCTCTCCTTCTGCACGTATATATGTGCACACACACACACACACACACGGGCGCGAAGGAATCCCGTGGAATCGTTGCGAGGAGGAGAAAAAGCCCGCGAGGCATCGCTCTCGTGGATCTTATTTAAATATAGAGCCGCGGTGGCGCGTGCAGCTCTCGCTTTGATCTCGCCGACACTGTCGGCATCTGATTAGCATCCCCCGCCTCGCGCGCCAACGATCCTCGAGATGTCACCGCGGCTCTTTCCTTCTTTCTTATATTCGCTCGCTCGCGCACCTTGTCCGCTTCGCATCCAGGCTGTGTGTATAAAAAAATTAGAGCGGCGCGAGCAGTACGCAGGAAATTGGGAAAGGTGATAATTGGAATGATTCGTTTGGCCGCGACTACTTCGTCGTGTCGCGTCTTTATTTACAATCGGACACAATTTTTACAGAGAGGAACTGTTAATCGTGTTTAATTCTCAAAATTATAAATATATCGTTCGAAATGACGCATTCAAACATAAACGCTTATTTTACAAATATCCGATCTATACGTTCAAATTTACAGACCCAATACAATGTTTCATTTTCCCGCCAATCAAATTGGGCTTCGCAACATTTATTGTACATCAGGAATATTTTACTGTTATGTAAATAATAATAAACGCACTGCCCGGCTTGGAACAATTGTATGCTAAGCCGGCTCTTCCCTCCGCTAGTTTTTACTCTTCGGATCGACCACACGCCTTATAATACATGCTACATCGTCGAACGCGAGGAAAAAACGCAGCCGACTCGAGCTGCGGGCGATTCCGGGCCGCTGAGTTATTCCTGCTTCGGCGACGACGTCATTTAAATGTCCCGCGCGCGGCTTTTTACTCGCTCGTCTCCGGGCAAGACGAGAAGCTACGAGCGACGTGTCCCAGACTAGGAAGATTGAGGAGGACGAATCGACGTGGTATGCGCTCGCGGCCTCGTTTTTGAAAGAGCGCGGCGCGATTAGACGCAAACTATAGTGCACCTGCGCGCGCATAGTGTATAGAGAGAGAACTTGAAATCGTCACCGCGCTATATGATTATTAACGGGGATGCGCAGACGAGGAAGTTGTTTTCGCGTCGGGTAAGCCGTGCGGTACAAGTGTTTCGATTTTCTAGAACTAGCTCCCGTGTACTATACGAGTACTACGTTACGCGTATATAGGTGTATATACGCAATTATAACGAGAGGAATCGGCTTCCAATCCTGTTTTACGCACTGCACGTCCCTCATCGAACAATTAAACGTATAATACGACAGTCGGGCGCTGCAGCATTCCTTGACAAGGCTGCTCGCGAACAATTAGCCCTTTGGTATAATTGTCATTTCTGACCTTCCGCGCATACCTGCTTATATACATATATATATACGTACCAATACATGCGCGGCAATCCGATCTAATAATATGCGAGCGGCGTAGCATGGCGAATGCTCATAACAAAACGATCGACGATTATCGTGCAATTATGCCGTCTCATTAATCCCGCGGCAATTACGCGTCGAGCCGCGGCTTCTCTATCTCGTGCTCGTTTTCTCGTTACCTTTATCCCTCTTCCACTCTGTATCATCATCTCCCGCGCGTACATACATATATATACAGAGCGGTCGGTTCTCTCTCGGTTACCATATAACTTATGAGCTTTGACGGGGGCGCGCGAGTGTTCGCCGCCGAGAGAGAAAGGCTGCTGCTGCTGCAGCAGTTGCATTCGTCCTGTCACGCGGCAAATTACGCCCCGGCAAGGGAGTATCTTTGTGCAGTGCTGTCGAACTCTGACCCTTCTCATGCGATTCACGAGTTAATTATGTTACAGCCGCGCGTGCGTGTGCTGTATTGGCAATTCTCTCTTTCTCTCGAGGTCGCGTCTTTCGGTTTTTGCATGAACGCGGGGGAATATCCTCAATTTCACGGGAAATTTAGTGCACGCGTTTCGACCGCGCTCTCTCTCTCTCTCTCTCTCTCTCTCTTTCTCGTTATTATTTTCGGTGCGCCGCGCGGCGGTGAGCTCAAAGCCGAGAGCGATGGTAAAAAGTACATACATGCGGATGATTGAAACAAAAAGAATATATATATATATATATATATATATATATATATATATATATATAAATCCGCGAGATATTTCGGATTCGAACGGCGGCGCTTTTGCCGCGATGTAGATTTGTTTGCATTTAAAAATCAAATCGTCCCGCCACACAGCTGTTATGCGCAATCGGTATAGGTATGCAACGCTGCGGCGGCGAGTTCCCTCTATACGGAGCTGGACAATGCTCGCAAGTTTTTGCGTCGTTTGCTGCGGATCCCTTTCTCTCTCCTCGTCTCGACTCGTCTTCTCTTCGTCTTCATCGGTCGTCGAGTATAGTATGTATATACCATATAGCTTATCCCATGTGGCTTATTGGACGAAACTGAAAATCCGGGGCAAGCTGCGCCGAGAGAACTCGACGTTTTACAGGAAATCGAAAGTGAAAAGTTGGAGGGAGAAGGACGCTTGAAATAGTTTTTATTTTGGAATCATCGTTTTTTACATCAGCGTTACAGGTCATAAACCATCGAGTTTAAAACGCGGTATGCATCCGCACACGTATATACGCAGTATACATCAATTAAACCAAGAGAGAGAGAGAGAGAGAGAGAGAGAGAGCTCGCAAGCTTATGTTTAAAATATCATCGATAAACGCGGCTCTCAGCTCAAACCATACACACATGCGCTGCACATACGAGAGCAATTGCGCGTCGACATCGCCTCTATGTATGCACACGTACACAAGCGCGTCCCGATAACGACGATGAATTTTTCAGCGTGGGAAAGAATCGTCGAGGCCAAATAAAGCATCGGTCGCTCGGTACTGCATACAGAGAGAAAACGAGTCTCGACGACTATACGCGCATTATGCCGATAATCCCGGCGCGGTGATAAGCCCTCGCACCTGATGCATGAAAAGAGAGAAGCGCGTCACGCTCGTCCTCATCCATCTCCGGCGGCGGCGGCGGCGGCGGCGCTACTGCAAAAAGCGCGCGCAAAGTATATATAAGGGAGCAGCGCGCTTATATGCAGTAGCGCAATTATGGGCGCCGCTGCGCATCTATCTCGTGCGCGTATGTTTCTGCGCGCGTGTGTGTGAGAGATATAAAAAGATGACAAACAGAAAACAGCGGCGGAAAATATAAATTTCAAATCGATCGCTACGGCGGCCCTCTCATTTTTGCCGGAATTTCGTTGACTTAATTTCATATCCAATTAGATTACATCAAATCGCAAGAGAGGGAGTGGAAAAAGCTGCTTCTCCCGGGGCGAGGAGCTAGTCGTCCTTTTCTGCATTTTGATTCTTTATAGCGGCGAGCTTCCTTCGCTGCATGCGACGCGAGTATTGACTCGTTCTCCGAGATGTCTGTCTTGATATGCTGCCGGCGAATATCTGCTCTTTTCTGCTGCTACTGCTGCTGCTGCTGCTGCTGCTGCTTCCTGCAAGGAATATTTTTAATCGTTAGTATACAGGACTGCCTCGATATGTTATACCGATTAAAAAGAATTTGCGATGAATAATCTCGCGCGCGGTCAAAGTGCAGCGTAAAATATAAGAGCAGCGGTGCGGCGAAGAAAAATCGACGAAACTCACTCCGCGAGCATGAAAAATTTGCAAAACCTGCATAATTGTTACGCTCGCTCTTGCTTCATCGATCCTCACCTCGAGATCCCATCGATTAGCGCTATATAATGACGCATCGCGATACCGATAACGATCCGACGTCCTAAATCATCGCGTCGCCCCGTATAAACGCAAACGACGTCTCTTCGAGCGAAGACAAAAGCTCGATCCATCAGTGTACTTTACTCGCGTTAAAACGCCGAGCAGCCTACCGAAATTCACCGGGGAAAAATTAATCCGTCCCGGTGTATACGTACGTGTAATTGCGCGGTACGCGCGCCTCTCGATGATAAATAAGCGATGGACAGGCAGCAGCAGGAAGAAGCTTAAAAAATCTCTTCCGGCGAGAGAAAGGGTTGCCGGCAGCAGCTGATCGTAAGCGCGTGTGTATCGAGAGGCGATGAAAGAGTTCGATGAAATAATGACGGGGCCCGGCCGATAAATGCTACGCCTCTGATGCCGGAGCTGATCGTTTACGAGAGAGAGAGAGAGAGAGAGAGAGAGAGAGAGAGAGAGAGAGAGAGAGAGAGAGAGAGAGAGAGAGAGAGTGAGAGGCTTCAGGCCATCCGGTGGGCTAAAGTGCGTTGTCGACTGGGAGAAGGTGATATAGTTTTTTAAAGGATATCGTCAGTATATGCGGATCTGGATTTACTCTATGACTATTTGAGCGTTAATTGTCGATTACTGAATAATCTATTGGATTAATTAACATCAGCCACTGCTAAGGAAGGTAAATAAAAGATGTCTTTCGAGATTTGATTCCACTTTCTGATAAATCCTGGGAAGAACGAGTACAGTTTTACCCCGGTATCATCATAGGCTTCGTGTGCTCATCAGAATGAATAGTATATAATTTACTCCATCTCTAATGAATTTTAATTCAAAGAAGAATCGTACGAATAGTATCTCGAAATCTTAGCATAATCCACAATTATTTACTCGTCAAATCCAGTCTACAATTCCAAACTATATAACGCAGAACGTAAATGCGAAGCAAAGGAGCGGCCGCGTATGCGCTTTAATAGCCCCCATTTAAATATTATCAATGAAATTGCGGCCCATATATGCGATCGGACTCGCGCGACCGGTCATTATAAGCCCTATACGCACTGCGCAGCGAACCGATCTCTTTAATCGTCGTTGTCAACGCTAATCGACATCGACGTGATTTAATTTCGAGCCGTACGTGCTTCTTTACTGGTCTGGCCCTTTTCTACGTTATACTATTGCAATATTTTTTTTTTTTTGCGCCGAGAGAGAGACTGCGAATTATTGGAAGAGGCCGAGTGTATACATATAATGTATGTGAGAACGAGTCGAGTCCACTTATGGCTCGATTCTTTTTTTCAACCGCGAGCGTCCAGGTACACTTTGGTTTTTGCGAAAAGTACAGCACTCACGGAGATGTTTTATTTATCCCGATCGGTGGAGTGACATCGTCGCGAAGACGAGAGAGGCTCAGGGTAGCGATGATGCTCGCTGAGCACTGCTATGCACTGCAAATGTTAATGATGCTATCCGGATGCGATTGAGGCTCTGTTAAGAATATATAACGAGATCGTCTCGCGCTCATTGTACTGCTGAATCATAGTAATTATAACGTCATAATTTGCTCATGTTTATTAACCAAACTTTATAATATCGTGCGTAACACTATATACACTCGTATGTATAGCTATACAATTACCGTAGTTGCATCTATAATGCGCCGTAAAAAAGTAGAAACTGCGCACCGCACTCGTCGGTAATTTACAACAGGATATCCCAAATATAAATTATATATTTTAATGCGCGCGATGCAAATCCCATTCATTTTTTGTATCTCAATAAATCTCGACAAAACGATTCATCTTGTTAGCGCGCTGTACTCTGTTCGCCGCGCAAATCAGAGCATGAAGTCGAATCAGGATAATGTAATACAAGAAGAGAAAAATAAAAGAATATCCACGATTCTCATCAAGAGAAATTCGCACCATAAAGCACGTTGAGCATCAGCGACAGATGCACACGCGCAGCATCCGACGTTCAGGTTCGCGCGTTTTCTATATATACGTATATCGGACTGACAATCCGCTACTCTCGGACGTTCCTAATTCTTCGGCCTGGCGCACAGTTCAGGCTCTCTGAATCTACCATCTGACGGTGTTCTCGCATATATATATGTTATACGTTATATGCAGAGTCACGCCAAGTTCTTATTTAGATAGCCATCGTGTGCAGAGCGGTTATAGCGCGCTTTAATTAATTTCCCCCGGTTATTTCTAGATTCGCGCGTATGCTAATGACTCTCTCGGCGCGCGACCGAAGATTCCACCGGCCGATACTGGTACTAATTGCGATTATGCACCTGCGGACGGGTAGAATGGCCCGATTATCACGAGGATATAATCGAGCTAACAAAAGACTCGTCGATGTTTTATACTCACTGGAATATTACTTCTGGGAATGCAATTTCGGAAGTATTAAATTTCCCTGCATATAAACAAGCCTGATAATCGCGAAATATCTTAATCCCCGAAAATTCATCCAGTTGACTTAATAACTCGACGTGACACTTGCGCAAGATGCAAAAAAACAAGCATTCCCACGTACGTGTGTCCTCCGCTCGAGTGAGAGAGGGAAAAGGAGACGCATTCCAGCGGGTGCTTTACACGCGCGTCGTTTTAACGCGCGAATAAAAAAATAAACCCCGAGCTCTAAACTCGGACCGCCAAAAGTCAGACGACAGTGGCGGCATATTGTCAAAGGAAGCATCGCGAGATGCGATCTTACGCGGCAGAGGTAAGCCTGGTATATGTGCGCGCGCGCGCGCGCGACACATGCGCCTCCAGAAGGACCTTCTCAGATTACTGTATACGAGCCAGCAGCTTAAAACATCATTCTCACGTGCGGCGACATAATAAATGCACACGGGGGTTCCTGCACCGCGGCGGCATTCGCAAAAAGCGCGACTCTGACGAACTTGCGCTAAACTCGAACGCGCGTTTGATGTCGTAAGGGTGCGCTGTTGTCCCGAATAATGTAAGTGTTTGTAAATCTTATTCCCAGACGATTGAGCGCAATAATGTTTTTCAAAAACAATCAAAATCGTCGAGTAAGGATTTATTTGTAATTTTCACAATACTCGGCCCCAAATAAACTAAAAAAAAGATTTTAACCGTCAAAATTAATTCTCACGCTCAAGCCTTCCACGGCCACAAACACAGCCTTATTCTCGGAGCGGCTTGTCAGGGCAAACATTGCAGCTGGAAGTGATTCCCTCTGCCGAGAAACTCCCGTGAAGTCTTCTTCTTCTTCTTCTTCTTCTTCTTCATCTCTCGTCTAATATAATGAAAAACTTGCGACGGCGGTGCCCTGTGCATGCCCCGGCCGGATCACGCAACAAGATTTCCGATAATCTAACGGGCGAACGTTCTACCTCTCTCTCTCTCTCTATATATATGTATAATTGCACCCGAGGATTATCCTCCCACTACGCGTTTCCAATAATAAATTTCGCGGAACGCGCCCCCCGTGCACGCACACGTCGGTCTCGTGCGGCACATCGGACACACGCACTTCTGCCCCGAAGCTGCTGCAGTTTCGGGGCTGGCATAATGTGAACGTTGCGATCCTTTTCTTTTTTTCTCTCTCAAAAAGGCGGTCTCCTGAATTATTCACGAGGCTGATTGTTACGTGTGCTACTAATACCGCTCCCGCGAGTGATTAACGAGCCCGATAATGAGGACGATATTTAAAAGTCGTTTATCAGACGCTTATTATTTTCGTTCTTACGTCGACGCGCCCAGGAATTTCCCAACGATGCCGTCGAGTCGAAATTCACCTCAATAAAGCCCAATAGGAATCCTATAGTCGCGGGCGGCTCAAATCAGTATCATCTAATACGGCAGCAACAATCATATCCTTCGTGTACAGCAGAGGCAGCATATTCAGCATCGCACGTATACATAACCATAAGAGCGAGGGCGCACGAGGCACGTCCGAGCAATGCTCCGAGAAACACTATGATTACCGCGATACGTCGATGCCTATGTGCCTAAGTCCGCTAGTATATGTATATATACGTACATAGTGGACCGAGGAGGAGAAGAACAAAGAAAAATAAGAGAGAGAAAGATGCGCGCAGCTCCGAATAGCGTTGAACGAGCCACTCTCGAATTAATCGGATTGTTCTGCGGCGAACCGCTTATTAAGGACCTCGCGAGGGAGATAGAGAGAGAGAGAGAGAGAGAGAGAGAGAGAGAGAGAGAGAGAGAGAGAGACGTGGTCATGCAAACTCGAGCGGCGAGATGAGCGAGCGTGTATATATACGGGCTTATTGATCTCGCTGTGATTACCGAGGGGGAGTTTCAACTAGTTTCTGCATCTCCTTTTAAATCATCGAGGTTTTATAGCGAATCGATCGACGAATAATAATCGCGTGCTCCTCTGAGAGAGTGAGAGAGAGAGAGAGAGAGAGAGAGAGATCTCGATCGCCGCTTCTGCACTCGATATATATAACCTACGTCGGATCGTGAGAATCTGCCGCGTGTATTCCCGGCTTTTTTCTATATATTCTGTATATAATGTAAATTGCTAGTGTTATGCTTAATAAAACTGTATTTGGCATTTTTATCACAACATAGACTTACGAGGAGAAATTATCGAGAATTAATATTGAATCACTGATAAAAAGGAGTGTTTGAATTCCTTAGGCCGATAAGCTCTTGCGTGTCTTCTTCCAGCGTATGACTTAAAATTTTCTCAGAAAGGATAGTGTACCGTTGGACGAGCAGTGACGCAAATCCCTGAAAACGAAAAGAATGTTAAAAAAACGTTTAAAAAGAGCCAATCTGTTTGCATGATCGGTGTCGAGTAGAAATTGAATCATAGTTCAAAATCCGTATCTATATATATATACACACACAAGTATACCTTTTACGTATTTCATTCCTTCCGCGAGCCAAGATCTCGTCGATAACCCAATCGATACAGGAAACGATGACGCCTCCATTCGTTATACAGTTGCCACATAAGCCCGCACGAAGACCTGCAAGCACATTCGCGTACGAATTAAAAACGCGTCTAACAAATTCATCCTCTCGACATTCCAAATCTCCATATACGCAGTTCCACAAAAAGCCGCATTTACGTCCATCATTCAATATTCTAATGTAAGCTATACAGCCGGGACGAGTTTTTGCGAGGATCTCACAGCATTACGCAACGTATGACAGTCGCGAGTGCATCGTCGACGATACATCTTCGATCGGCTTCCGCCGCAGTCGGCCTCTTCTTCTTTCTCTCTAAACAATCCGGTCGTCGCGCAACTGTACTTTCTCCGGCGTCGTGTATACGTCGCGACAAAAACTCGCGGGCGATTTCGCGGAAGTTCAGCGATGGGAAAAGCTTTTAGATTATAAGGCGTCGCATTATGCATTGGGAAGAAGGTGTGTATAAGAAAGATTCGAAACCGAATCGAAAAACGATCGGCTCCTCGTTCTCTGGAAGAATCGCAATAGCTGGCAGAGATATGGCAAAGTGAAAATGCACGCACTAGCGGGGAGAGGATTAATGTATTTGACTTTCTTGTAGAGTGCAAAATGTGCTGCAGAAAAACGAAACCTCGCGGTGCGCCAGTGGTGCGCTCAATCGGAAAGGCGATCAAGTTATTAAAATTCAATGTTTATAATCTTAATTGTTCGAGAAGCTTTTATTAAAGATTCATTAGTCGAGTTTTCATTGTTGTATGTTTAATTCATGTATCGCGTCCTTAATTACCCCGCGTAGCCGCAGAAATTAGCGCTGCTTTATCGAGAGAGAGAGAAGCGTTATCTTCTGGAATTACAATAACTTTTATATATTAATATCTCTTCCTCTAGCCCACGTGATTCCAACGAATAGATACGATATACCACTGCAGGAATAATAGCAAACGTTACACTTAATCCTTCGGTAAACGCGTTGCATATATAAATACACACACACACACACACACCTATATAGGGTGTTACATAGCGCGATTCGTATCTCTCCCATTCGCGCACGCGCAATATAAAAGGATGATAAAGAAAATTATGAAATATAATGAATTTATCAGACGAAGCGCCAACGAGCAATCCATCATCTGCCCGCGAAATTAAATTATCCGCAAGCTGGCATAATGGACTCGCATAAAGATTTTCATACAAGTACGCTGCAGTAGAATAAGAAATCTCAATTTTTCCAACGATATCGTTTCGCTAATTGCGCCGAGTCTGTAACTTATATCCTTGCCGCGCATGCGAGTCCGCAATAAATATTCCCATTCTATTAAAACTGAGCGATATGCGGCTTCTTTATGTAAATCTCGCGAGCGTTTATATATATTAGAAATTTTTTTTTAATTGGCCTGACGTTTCTACCTTCCGCTATATTATACACGTGTAAAACGTCCTCGTAATTTTCCCTTATAGATTCGGCTTTGACACGTGGCGGTCGGATATAATAACGACCGCGCGTTGAGCACTTGGTTTAATTAGCCTTTATGGTGTATGTATATATATGTGTGTGTGTGTGTGTATAAGCGCGTTGCAGACCGTTGAGTCTGAATTGAATTTTTTTTCATTATGCTGATGAGACACACGGGCCGAGGGTATGTTTAGGGTCCTATACTTTACAGGTGCATCGTGTGTATATACCCTGAATCTCGCTCGAAATAATGCAAAAATGATTAAAAATGTACATATACTACAGTATTTCATACTTTGCGCGGGGTTTTTCACTATCAGCGCGCGAGATTAGCGTTATCGCTTTTGAGTAATTTCAGCGATTATACATTAGTCATCCGTGCAACATGTGCGCATTAACAAAGCGAAAAACTCCGGAAAAAGGAAAGCGAAATGAAAAGCGAAAAAAGTACGCTATCGCGATAGATTATCCGCGATCGCGAGTTGCGGAATTAAATAAACAAATCGCGCGATGAATCAACGCGTCTATTGCAGTCCTGGCCTACCATCAGTGCCAAAGCATCAGCCGAGATATAAACCTATGGGCATTAGTGAGTACGCACGAGCTGTTTTTGTATACGATATATATATATATACACCGCGTAAGTGGAAATCCAGCGCAAATAAATTACAGCCGCATCGATTACATTTTTGCGTTCCGTTAATTAAATCGAAAATTAAATCTCCGATGGCCTGGTATTCTAGGCGCGATATCGAAACGGTTACGTTTTTTTTCTTTTCTGCCATCGCGCTATCCATACACGTCATTCAAATAAATTTACGTCGACGTATCGCGCGCGCGCGCGCGTGTGTGTGTGTTCTATTTTCAGAACATGAAAAAGACATTCCAGCGACAAATCATATAACTTGTATTCGAGCTATTCGGACAATCTGCGCATTACAAGGTTCCGTAGCCTATATGCAATGATCCTATAGTTCCAATGTATAATTTAATTCAAAACAACTCGGAGGTTACGTCATGTTATTTTTTTTTCAGTCACTCGTTGCGCAAAGGTAAACGACGTTATCAACGCGACCAGGTACACGCCATAGATACAACATCGAGCCAAGTTTCTCGAAGCTCAAGAATATACATATAATAAAGACAAACGATAAGATGAGCGATCGCGCGCAAGAAGAAGAATATCAACGTACACATAGAAGCTCGTGATAAACGGGGTGGCTGCGGGGAAAAAGAGCCGCAGAGCTCTATATAGCAAGAGAAAACAGCATGACAGACCACGTCATTACTGCGCTCATATATATATATATATATATATATTTACAACGCTCGCTCGCGACGAGAGTTGCATATCGAATATAACGAGTTACAAAACCTCGTGAAAAAGCGACCTCCCTGCGGCAAGGATATGCGCGTACGCGCATATTATCTCGTTTATATCAATCGGCCATTTAACATGCAGGTTGAATATTGATTGATCGGCCAGGAAATATTTCTTTCGCAATAGCTATATAGAATATACGTGCCGTCTGTCATATACGCCATCGAGAGAGGAGAGAAAAAGGGGCATCTCCGAGCCCGACGTCTAAGCGGTTAATTGCGATTCTAATGCCTTATTGTTCGCCGGAAGTCCTTTGCATTTTTATCGCCGTGGAGAGTTCTCGTTTTTTTGCGAGCGCTTTTAATTACGAGAGAGAGAGAGAGAGAGAGAGAGAGAGAGAGAGAGAGAGAGAGAGAGATAACGACGCGGCGCTTTTCACCGGACTCGTTCGATATTCATTAGATTTTCGCGAAATCGCGGCCTACTCAGAAGCGATCGATACGCACGTCTTCTCTTTTTCTACTATTTGCGCTTTTCAGGGAAGGACGTATACGTACTCTTGTGCCTTGTACTGTAGCGGTGAATTATACGCTTCTGGCGCGTTATTTAAAAAATGTTGTTTGCCGGCTGTGTAAAGAGCCGAGCGAGAGGCGCGTTATGCAAGCGGATGTTGACTGATTGGCAAATGTATTAGAGGACGATTTATGTGAAATGGCGCAATGATACACGGATTAAATATTCAGCGCTTGAGCTACAAAGGAATGTATATATATCGCGATCGATTTAAATAACCCGACTTTCACTTCGGCTATATACGTATCGACGTTCAATTACAGTTTTATATAAACAGCGATTATAGAAAAAAATGAACAAAACTGAAAAGCAGAAGTAAAAGTCCCTCATCTTCGTTCCAGAAACAAGGAATTGTATTTTCTATATTCTCAACACCCTCCGCGTCTCCCCGTCCTTCTACGCGCCGCCATTCCTCGCGCGCAGCTCTGCTCCCACGCATCAATTCTCTCCTCCTCTGTACGCGGAGCCTCATTGCTCATTTCACTTATTCTCCAGGCGTCTTTCGGCCGCTTTGTTTCCATCCCTCTTTCCTTCTCCTCCTCTTCTTCTTCTTCTTCTACTTCTTACTATATACTACACAGCCGTCCGGCTTCTCGCCGCGCTCGAAGAAACAAAACAAACCCCGGGAAATTATGAGTCTTCATACCATCCGCGCAATAACTGCTTGATATATATCCTCGCGCCGATGCTGCTGCTGCTGCTGCTGCTGCTGCTGCCACAGAAGCGAGGAGGGATGCCCGGGAAACGCCAGGAAATACGGCGCAAGAGAGAGCCGCGAGATATCGCTGCAGATCCAGTGGAAGTAAAAGCCACGTCCGTCGGTTCCTTCTATCTCTGTCTCTCTCTTTCTCCGCGAGAGTAAGAGTGTGTAATGGGAGCGATCCCGGGATGTCTTTCTGCTGCTCTCGGACCCCTGTGAACACGACGTATTTTAATATTTTTGCTTTTCGATCATTTTAATAATATGTGTATAATTGGTGATGTTCTTTTTAAGGTCATTTGTAATTACAATGTGTGCGTTATCCCGGATAGATCTCTTTCTCTTTAATATCAAAGTTTAATGTGTTTGGAGATCGTTAAACTTGTACGACTTATTAACCATAAGTGATGATATCAGGGGAAAATAATAAGTACAAGAGAGAGAGAGAGAGAGAGAGAAAGCATTAAGTAAACAAGAAAAAGTGGTAATTAAACTGAAAAGCGACTATAAAAGTCGAAGAAAAGAAGCAGCAGCAGCAGTAGTGAGAGAAAGAGACCAAAAAATAAGTAGGAAGGAGAGATAGCGAGTGAAATGCTATGGAAGCGAGGAGATAGAAGTAGAGGAAGAGAAAAAGAAACAACCATAAATCCGCGGCGGCGCGGTGAGCCTCCGCATGCGCGCACTACACGGACATTCAGCAGCGTGAAATTAAAGAGCCAATGGCGAGAGATGAACGCGCTGCATAAAATCGATGTTTATACGCGTGATCGCGGAGAGAAAGAGCCGCCGACGGGGACTACTCCTTTGTCGCTGCAGCTTGTATAGACACGCGGATGATGAATGTGGATAGAGCTTCGAATCGGTATAAATTCTAATCGAGTAATCGCGCTTTCTTCAGCTATAATCTCCGTTTATGATTTAACGTTAATTACAATGTATATGTATATATCTTATACTAATTCAGAAAATAAATAACATTGTTTACTCCCGCGGAGCTGGCTTTTACAGCCTCGGCCTTGTTTTCTAAAAGATTCTCTACTCCGATAACAATACTATATATACGCCGGGCGGCACTAAATCATCGCAGCGCAGCGAAGTTTTCCCGACTACAGAACAACGAACCATCAATTCTCGCGGCGCGATATTTTCATACCGCGCACATATCGATCAAAGTGTGCCGCCGCTACTGCTAAAGGCCGAATGACGAAGTGGGCGCGAAAAAAGGAAGGAAGAGAGAGAGAGAGAGAGAGAGAGAGAGAGGGAGAGAGAAAGCAAGAAACGGATGAAGGGTTTATCTGGAGCCACGCTTCGCCGAGCTCGAATCCCATCCCCAACGATTCCACCCCTCTTTTCTTCCCCTACGATCACACTTTGCGGCGCTATAGTTTTATCTGATTTTTTTTGTTTTTTTTTCCAGTAACTCGGTTTTAAACTATGGGAGAGAAAATTGGACAATGAATAATGTAAGCAAGCAAAATTACAGACTCCACAAATTCAATTAAGCAGCAGGCTTAACGAGCCATTTTTTTCCTCACCCATACATTTGCATATCACAACGAAACTGGTGCTACGTAATATTATTCCGTAATGAAGTGATTTAAGCGTCAAGTGTCTCGAGGCTCTTTCTCTCTCTCTCTCTCTCTCTCTCTCTCTCTCTCTCTCTCTCTCTCTCTCTCTCTCTCTCTCTTGGCGGCGATGCCTACATTAGCCCCGGCGCTTACATCCTGGCAGGTACTCAGCCACCGAGCGCGCTGCACACTGTGTAGCAGCGCAGCGCCTTAGGCATCGGCTACTCGGCTCTGGGTAATTGCTATATAGTGAGTTCCTCGCTTAAAGGCTAGTTTTATGAATCTTCCTGCGCGCGCTTATGGCAGTCTTTAGCTTCTATAATATACGGCCTTTTTTTCGGAGCGCAAAACTAATGGATAATACGAATGAAAATTATGATGATTTTTTTTTCTTTCCTCTCTGATGAGCCGCGTTCTTATATACGCGACGACGATATTTTCTGCTTTGTTCGTACGTCGCATCAAGCGACGGCGTATCATAAAATATAAAATTAGCTGAATTAGCTGAAAAAGTGGATTACGCTCGTCGCGAAAATTCACGCTGCTCTCGTCAAATAATTTAAATATAAAATGTATATATATCATATATACACGCGTCACAAGAAAGCGTTAACGGAGGCGACGATCGCTACTCGAGCGTGCAGATTGCGTTCCCAGGACTAAACGATTTAACGTCCGATAAAGCGGGAAATAGAAGAAAACGAAGAGTGAGAGTGAGAGAAAGAGAGAAGAAAAAGGAGCAACACCTGTAAAACGGCTCGTCGAGAACTGCCGCCGCTGCGTGGTCACGTGCCCAGGCGTAGCCGTGACCAAAGCCGTCCCCGCGCAAAAAGCACATCGATGCCGAGGCTGCCGCATGCTATGCGCCCAAACAGCAAAATATCTGCGCCTCGGGGGTCCCCGCGCGTTTCTACATACGATACGCGTGATTGAGGTGTAAGGGATTTTCGGAATCGGTATAGCGATATAATATGCGGATACCGGCTTTTTGGAAGAGCTCACCGCGTGTACAGCCAAATGAAGCATCGTCCAATCGAAGCGATGAAAGGAAATAAAAGCCATCATACCTGTACACTCGAATAGAGAACGAGAGATTACCACGTGTGTCTTATATACATATATATACACATACACGAACGCGCGTGTTCGTACACATGTTCTAATGGCGCCGGCAGTCAGCATGACTCCGCGAGTTCCGGCTCTCCTTCTCGACCACCGACGCTGTCCCGTCGACTATTTATCTTGTTACAACATCGGGAGAAGTGATTCGATTTTAACCGGAGATCAATGAAGCGGCTCGACTTTCTTCGGATCTATACACTTGTTAAATATATATGACGCGTAAATTATGTAGATATGCGAAGGAGATCAAACTCTCCGGTCTATATAGTTATATATATATATACTATATACTGTAAGCGAAGATCGAATGGTATCAGTTAGCAATAACACTAAAAGTTGCCGAACTCGCCGATCACGAAGATGCGCGCGCTGCCTCAAGAATGCAGAAACAATGGCGGGATACCGTGCGTCGGGGCACTTAAGCTCCGACCGCGCCGTACATCCTCGGATAATTGCACCCGCTTGTGCAAACATTATCGCATTTGTTCGATGAACTCGTGCTGCTGCTGGTGTATACACAACGCGGAAACTTGCCCGATTTCAATAAATTTATAGAAGCGAAAGTTATAATGACCCGCCGCGGCAGAAGCTTTACAAGGCACGATATAGAGCTCGTACGTTACTGATGCATGTATATGTATAAAGTAGACCGTATTATCAAACATACATAACAAGAACACCGGAGCAGGACTGTTTGAGCAATAGGAGCGATAGCTGCGCTAATGTAATGCTGTTTGCCGAAAGTATCGCGTTTTACGCGCGCTCACCTTTTAGCTGGAATATCGAGCGTTATACGCGCGCTGTCCCTTGGGACGTGCAGCGTGTAACGTAACGAATATACTATATAAGGCTTTTTTATAGTAGAGCATAATGTTTCAGGGTCGTAAACTAATTAGCTTCATTGTGACGCAGAGCAGTGGGATGAGTGTACCGAGTCAGTCATGATGGACAAAAAAATCAATTTAATACTCTCATCCTCAATAATTCTTCTTCTTTTTTATATATACGCACACGGCGCGTTCATGAATAAAATGCAGGCACACGTAAATTATTAATTTACCCGGCGCTCGTCGGTACATTAACCATTACGCGAGATAGGGCAGTAAACAAATTACCACAGCCGCACCGTTATATATATATACATATATACGCTCTATCCTCGGAATCTATATTATGTGTAAATACACAATTAATTTGCCATTGTTATTAATGAATCCGAGAGCAATCGATACAGCCGAGCTCGCCGCGGCTAACAATCCAATATACAAAGAGATTAACAGTTACGTAAGGATCACGAAATAAGAAATTTACCGGACAGCTTCTATCCGGAATGAAGCGACGTGGTGCTGCTGCTGGACGTCGGCGGGAGGCCAATTGTGCAGGTCGTATCCGAGCGGTCGATTAGAAATTGGAGCGATTGAATACGAAGAGCTCGACGTGATGCTCCAGCGGCTTTAGAATGGATCTGCTTCCTTCTTCCTTCTGCGCCGGCGGCTTCGGGGTAGGCTTGCCACGCTCCACTGGCTTGGCGGCATCGTCTGGAACAGTAACGAACAGGAACGTTCAGAGAGGATGAATAATCCAATTAAAGCAAGGAACCGGGAAGATGATTCTGTTGCAGCAGAGGAACTTTTTTTCTCTATTATAGGCTAAATAGCTGCGCTCTTGCCGTTATATGCCGTTTCTTGTACGCGAAGTTCTTAGCTTGTTTTTTTCAAATTTCATTTTTCCTCGCGTTGCCGATGACGCAGGAATTTACTAGTCGAAACAAAATGAGATGTAAACCGGAAAAACGTGTGCTCTTATTCGTACAATTTTAATTGATCCCGCGGTAGAGTATGATGATAGCATTTTTCGCCTGTTAAGCCGAATTATTCATGACTATATCATTTGAAATTCAATCACTAAACATGACTGGGATGTATTAAAATATCGCTGAAAGCATGAATCCAGCCTTTGTCTTTATAGAGCGCTTAATTCAAGCATACCATTGCCGAGAGAAGCACCGAGACGTTCCGGATTATTAATCACGAAAAAACTGTGGGTGGCACGCTCGCTCGTTTCTTCTTCTTTTTTTTTGTCAGCACGGTTTAATTAGTTCCGTTCAATGTGGCTTGTTTTCGTCGATAACTGAAAATTTAACGGACAGACCGCTCGATCGTTATATGTTATTGTACCCTACCCAGGGCCAGGTCGCAAGCGCTTATACTACTGTAGAATACAATAGAAAAGGACGATGAAAAAAAAAATATATATATATACACATCTGAATTCCTACAATCATCGAGCGACGATCAGGTGCCATCGCAACAGGGGCAAGTACACCAGTCAGGTGGGTGGGATGATCCGGATGGTAATGAGCGTGATGCTGAGAGGGAAAGAGAAAAAAGAGAATGACGTTGCAAAGGCTTGTATATAGCCTAGACGATGGTCGTTACAAGCCGCCGACGCCGGCTTCCGGAGCATGTCCGATCCGCATGCTTTTTTACGAGCAGAGCAGCTTCTCACCCGGCGGACTACTGAAATACTGCTGCACGAGCGAACCAATTGCGCGAGCCCGCGCGTTATATATTTCCAAAAAATATACGTAACGACCATCGTCGCATAATGGGGAGGAAAAAATGCAGTCTGCATCGTCGGCCGCGCGCTTATAAAACGGAATGGAATATAAGCTATATAGACGGGCTCAGCCGAGAGAAAGAAAAGTCGCGGTCCTCCCTCGCAGGGCACGAAACGAGTTTATCCGGGAAGACGAAGACGAAGAAGAAGAAGAAGCTACAAAACAGCCCCTCCGCAGTGGTGGTAAGCCGCGATGGGAATAAAATGTGAAACTGTAAATTGTGCGTGGGAAGAATCGCTCCCAGGATGATCGTGCGCTATATATACTGCACACACGAGCTCCGCGAAAAACGCGCCCCGACGAGGATTTAAATGCGCAGCCGAGCGTATAGGCTCTCTCTCTCTCTCTCTCTCTCTCTCTGTTGTCAGGGCTCATCGTCGCGCTGGAAATTTGTTAGGTTATGTCGGACTATCACTCCCCAGTGGCTGTGAAGAAAGAATTCGAGGGGGCGAATAACGAAAAAAAGAGAGGAGTTTTCTAGAGGATAAGGAAAGCCGGGCGCTACACGACGTCAGGAATATAAAGCGGGGGATAAAGGAGATGGCGGTCACATATGCGGCTCGTAAAAGCTGCTCTGCTGCTGCAACTCGCGTTACAGTGACGACGCGCGCGAGCACATCGTTTCGCGCGTTTCTTTCTTCTCGTGAAAAAAAACATGTTTTCTCTCTCTCTCTCTCTCTCTCTCTCTCTCTCTCTCTCTCTCTCTCTCTCTCTCTCTCTCTCTCTCTCTTGGAAGGAGAACGCTGGTTTTTTTAATCTTCTTCGGCGAGTTTACGGCTCGATTGAAAAATTTACAAGCGTTTCAGCGATGAAATTATATTACAAGTTTTAGAACGATGCGACTACTTTTATTGTGGAAACCATTTGAAATTTCACTAAAGCGCGAGCTATATAACTGCTGATTACGAAGAAAGGTGTCTTGCTTGGCTGATCTCGTTAAGAAAGCATCGCCCGATAAAATTCGTTTGGGTAAACTATTACGTGATATCCGCGATGAAAAAAAAATTTAAGAATTAATTATCAATTTCCAGCGGACCAAAAAATAATCCACCTCGCTCGAGCGGCTGAAAGCAAAAGGTCGTATCGGATTAATTACTTCGATCATTTACAATTATCCCAGCACTGCTAACCGCATTATCCTCGCGCGGCAATCAATCTCCATCTATATATATATCCCACGTACTCGTATAAGCCGTCGCCACCGGCGCGCGAGCGAAACCTGTCAAAAAGGGACATCTCTCTCTCTCTCTCTCTCTCTCTCTCTCTCACTCTCGCGAAAACTTTTCTCCCCAAAACTTCTCTCCTCAAAAGGTGTCCGAAGCACCGCAAGAGAGTGCCAAAGTCGTTGCCATGGAAACTCGCGCGATATCATGATAATAATAACAATAATGATATCGAGAGGGATAGAGAGCCTCGCATAGGGGCGAATATTAAGAAATAGCTCGATAGCAGTTTCCGCATACGTCTGCGCGCAGGCATACTCGTACTGTGCGAATGAGCTACTGTCCATGCACGGCACGCCAGCCGCGAGCCTATAAATAATCCCCGGCCTTTCGTCGGCCCGCTGCAGGAGATATTTATTTCCGGGGCGTGATTCCGAAACATTGCATTCTCCGCGGAGGTTATTCTTTTTTTTCTTTGTTTCTTTTTAGGGAAATCTTCGAAGGACTCGTTGGAAATCGATTTCGAGGCTCGCCGCAAGGGAAAAAGTTTTCGAATTTACCGGCGATCCTCGTGGTTTCATTGCCCGATTTGATTTTAACGTAACTCGTTAAAAACCTCGGGGCGCCGTCGGTGTTTGCGCAACAGTCGCGCGGTTATTAATATATTGCGATATAGAGACAATGAACTCGCCATTTACACGCAGCTCGCGCTTTATTGGAAAAGTGAAAGTGTAAATATTGCGCAATTCTTTTCGTAATGAGCATCCAGTAAAGTTTTATATTGCATAAAACCGCAATCTAATTTACGCCTCGAGCTAGCCTCTCTCGATGCGTTTTTATTCCTCGTTTAAACACTAGATATTATACAGGCGTATAATATCTATCGCAACGTTATGCGTTTCTTTCATAGAATTGCGTTGCAAAAGGCAGAAACTAAAGAAGCGACACCCGTCGAACAATGATTAATCACGTGTGTAAGTCAGTTATATACACACCCAACGCTCTAGCCGTCTCGTATATATATATATATAGAGAGAGAGAGAGAGAGAAAGCAAAAATATCAGCGACAAATCCCCCGCGAAAAGACTATCATCGTCTCGGGCAGATCGTCTATTTCCACCTGTCAGAATAGATAGACGCACAATAGCTCGTTGTTTCTCCCGCAACAAGACAAGAAAGGGGCGAAGCCGTCATTTATCCCCCCGAGCACGAAAAAACTTTGACTCCGAAGCTTCCTTCGAATTATGACCGGCCAATCATACAGATATCCAACGTGTGTGATTTCGTTATGTGCGCTAGTGGGAGAACCGAACGAGCGTCGGTTTGATTTACGAGCTTATCGATTAATTTTTATACACTTTACATCTCGAGATGGGCATGTACACACATGCGCACTCGGCGATCCACAGAGAGATAAGTATAAAAAAAAGCCGCAAAGAGCGATAACGCATGGCTTCATCGCCCGGACAAAAGAGAGAAGATCCGAGGGATAGAGACAAGACCAAAAGGGTGTCTTTCTCTCGTTCTCATCCTACCCGTGACAGAGTATAAGAATCGATGGCTCTATAGCGGCAAACCCTTTCTCGCTCGGAATCCGAGTAGCAGCGTTTACGGAGCGATTAGATGTCGAGAGAGAACGAGAGAAAGCAAGGGATGCCTTTCGGGGGAGGCTTGTCGCGGCAACACGAAAATAGCGTATGATTGAGCGAGCGCCGCGAGGGATTTTTACGACGGGTATATAAGGTGTATGTGTGTGTGCGAGAGAGGGTTGAACGACACTCTCGACGAGCGAGAGAGGAAGGGCGGGGGGGGGGGGGCGAGACTCCGCATAAATGACAGCTCTTTTTGCTCCGGCTGTCGAAACTCCGATGCGACTGAGATACTGCTTACCTTCTTCTCGAATATTTATTTATTTATTTATATTCTTCTCGAATATAAAGTAGTATAAAGATTATTCTCGTAAATAATAGATAAAATTATTATTAAAGGGTATACTTATACAGTGCGATACCGAAATCATTTAGCAGCTCGCCTGACCCCACTTGCCCCGAATATAGTCGTGTGTGCGATAAAAAAAATCTGACTCGTTATTCCCGGAAATTCGTTTAGCCTCTCTTTTTATGATTCCTCATCGCGCGCAAATAAAGACGCGACGAGGGAGGAAAACGATAGTATTTTTATCTCCAACCGCACACACACACACACATAGTTTCACTCTGCCTTTTCCATTTGCGGCAAACGAAATCATCGATAATCGGGCTCTGATCAACTGCACGTCGCTCTTTCTCTCTCTCTCTCTCTCTCTCTCTCTCTCTCTCTCTCTCTCTCTCTCTCTCTCTCTTTTCCGTACCATACCGATATACGACGCGGTCCTTTTTCCAGACTTTCCCCGGAGCTGTGTGTTATATACGCGTCACCCCGAGTAAAATCATTAGTAATGCGATTGCGCTCGTTCTGCTGCAGGCGACGTGTGTGTGTGTGTATTGTTCCTTATAGTTATATAGAGCTGCCTTATCAGCCCTCGACGTCGCGTCTCTTAGCGCGCTCTGAAGATTAGGACTACCGTCGCGACCCTCTCCATATACGTATGGCCGGTGATGAATAAAAGAAAACTCGTGTTGGAAGTGAGGAAATGTCGTCGGTGAATTAAATAGATTTTGTTCGCAAGACTCTCTTTTGATTCTCGTGATACACGATATTTATAGGCTCGTGATTTTTTTCCAGAATAAATACATATGTATGCGGGCCGGCTTTTGATGCGTAGTGGCAGATAAAAATTCATAGTTTATATAGAATAAAGCACGTTTTTTATGCGCATGTAATCAGTTCGAGGGATTTTTCAGACGTGCGTCGTGTTCCAGGATATGCGAGGAGAAAGAATAAGCTCAAAATTATAGCGATATGTATTAATCAAATGGGGGCATTTTCAACCAAAATCTATGTTACAATCTTATTAAATGTATCTACAATCGTGATTATACGTTCGATTATACTAACAACACAATATATTCTCATTAGAAAAAAATTGATTATTTACTTTTAACAATGTAATAATGTCAGTAGTATTCAGTTTTTGAGAAAAAAATTGGACAACAATTAGCTAAAAAATCCTGAATTTTTCTACCAGGGTATTATTCCCGGGCAAAGGTTACACGTCCTTCGCAGCATGGAGGAAGCAAAAAGAGCGAGGAGAGAACATGAAACTCGGTTCAATATCTCTCCAACTATAATATGGACACGTATGCCCCTCTCTCTATATATATACGTGTCGGTGCAGTGCTCACGTCTGCCCCCGTAACCACACATACACGCACACACACATACGGAGCTCTCGCGAGAGTAAATACAGTCGATATATAACACATATATCGGCGCGTACATGCATCTGGCCGGATATATTTTCCTCCGACGTATACGTAGGTATAATGCAGGTATATATAAACCGAGCGAGCAGTCTCGGGGATTCTGCTTCGGACGTCTGCTTCGCGATAAGATACGGACCGTCTAGGCAGAATCTTTCTCTCTCGCTCTCTTCGGTCCATGCACGAGCTTCTTCTTATCGCTCCGTCTTCTCGAGGGAAAGAGCGAGAAAGAGAGAGAGAGAGAGAATATTTTTTCCCTTCTTGCTCTCTCGCTCTCTGTCCTCTGCCGGTTTTTCGGTGCCGCGCGCGGAAAGACGGATAAAATGGATATTGGATATCGATAAGTCAAGTCAAGCTTTCCCGATTAATTTTTCGCCTATATATATATATATATATATACGTCCAAGAGGCCTACACACGGAAAAAATTGCTGCTTTCGTGACACACGGAAACTCTTCGATATCGCTTCTTTTATATTAAACCGAATGGCTCTCGCTTCGTGTTTTGACGTCTGGACGTGAGCTCCTGTACACCTATGTAAGCTTATGCTTCCCGCAATAATCGCAATCGATTATCGACACAAATCTATGAGTACGTGTGTGCTGAGACGCTAAAGGTTCTACGTCTGTTACTCGCTTTGTCTATCAAAAAGAAAGAAAAAAGACAACGGAGAATAAGAAAGAAAAGCCTCGCGAGAATAAAGGAACGCGAGGAAAATAGAAAGCGCTGCAACGCGCCTTACCGAACAAAACAGCAATCAATAAAGACGAAGTTAGAAGAGAGCGCGGAGCTGTTCCCTGAATTCCTTCAATCAAATTAGGAACATCAAAGTAGCCGGGAAACCGAAAGAGAAGAGATGAGGAGCCGCGACGACGACAACGACGGCGGAAGAAAATAGTCGCGCTGCCGGCGCTCTCTGTCCGGCATTCCTCGGGGGTCCGGCCCTGGAATTAGCCTCTATATCTCGAACGAGAAGACGAACCCTCGAGACAAAGAGCGTCTCGCGCGCACCCTTCAACGAACGCGTACACTCGCGTGTGTTTTGTCAAATTTCCAACTAGAAAAGTAACGAAAGTTTTTTTTCCTTTTAAAGGGACTACGCGCTCAAGTATACACGCCGTATGTATTAACGCCGCAAAAATTCAATTCCCACTTGTCCAATATATCCAGAGCAAAGTTAACGCGGTCGTTCTCGCGGACCAGCGAGCGCGTACCTCCGCAAAGTATAGAGACAAAGGACACCGGCGTCCCTCTCCGCGTCAGAAGCCACTATATAGCCCTTTGTAATAGCGCAGAGAAAGAGATAGAGCGCGCGATGCTATCTCGTAATTGCCAAGCGTGGAGTAATTAGAATGAAAAACTCTCGGGCCGTTTGATCTCGCAGCAGCAGCAGCAGCACTAGCCAGCCGTCTGATGATGATGCTGTAAAAGCAGACGACGTGCCCCGCCTGCGCTCTATACACTGTATGTACACCACAAGGAAGACAGATAGAACTATATATATATATATATAAAACGTACGTGTGCGATATGGCATTCGCGTGAGCTATGTGGCGCGTGACGTCATGACTTATTTATCTGTAACGCGCTCTGCCGTAAACGCTGATATGTATATAGTACTACTGTGAGATCGGTACGCGTTAATGTAAGGTGGCTTCTGCGTTTGGTGAGGTTTCGAGGAAGGGAAATGTTGCTGCAGGTTGTAAAATAAAAAATTACCGAAGAGTCGTCAGAAGATCCGCGGAAAAATCTGCGAATTATCATTGCATACGAGAAGTAAAATTTTATATATTATTTTTTTATTTCGTATATAAAAAGCCGCTAATTTCATTGTCGGGAATCGATGAGGAATTCATTGTTACCTTGCAACATCGATCTTGTTTGAAGACTGCCGTACCGAAACAAATTCGCAACCTTCCGACTACTCAGTATATTATAATATAATCATGTTCATATTGCTTTACTTTGCGGAACTATAGAGATCTATATATACGTACTCGTGTCGACTCGAGTTCGGATACGAGTGGATGAACAAGCACTTTGTAAATTATTTTGACGCGCAAAAATAACATATCGCCTGCATGTAATGCGGAATCCCAGGATTCTCAACCATACGGAATGCTGGATTTAAGTAAGCGGAAAGCACAGGCTGCTTTCTGCCATAATCATTAGGTTTCTCGGAATTATTGCAATTAGTAGGCGATTATGCTTTTTCATCTGCATTTGAAAGTCAGATTTTCCCCTTTCTCCCCATCTCTCCGAGAAGCTTGAACGTTAATAATAAAAAAATCACTTTGGCAATATCGAAATCTGGGCTGTGGGCTATCAAAGTTGAGTTTGATTCGCAGAGGCAATATTGGTAGCACAAAGATGGATGACATCGAAGTTTTGATTATGTATATGTATACAGGAGAGAAACACGTGCGCATCAGCGCGAGGCTCGGCGCAGAACTGACGTCAAAGCCAACTCGCACATCGGAAAAAGTATTCACAATCTCATTTTTGCAAAAGACAAACACCTCCGCTTCAAAGTATATACGCGCGTGTGCAACGCCAAAGGGTACACAACACACCCTCTCCCGCTTCGAAACGCATGTACACTCTCGCGACTGCGCACTATCCCAGCCGAGGTGGGGAGAGCAACAGCGGGGGATGTAAATGCCCCCGTGATGTATCGGATCGATGCGGCGGCGCGCGGCAGCATCCAGACGCCCGCGCGCGCATATATATATATATATATATATATATGTACGTGTGTGTGTGTGTGTGTGTGTGTGTGTGTGTGTGTGTGCGATGGAGCCACCCCCGCGGCCTATACTACGCGACCTGAAAACGTTTACCTTGATGCGTTCAGCAGCTGCCGCTCGTAAATTCTACGGTAGGGTACGTTCGTATTTTCGTCTTTATTCGCTGTAATGTAGAAGCCTCTCTGTGCGCAAGGTAAACGCAATTAATGAACGATGATAAAACAGAAATCAAAATTTCCTTCAACCCGCGCTCCTTATATATCGTATCGCGAAATAAAAAGTCCCCGTCATCGCTCATTGTTGCAGCGAGATAATTCATTCGAGAAGCGCATAATGATTCGCGTGCTCTATGAATATGAATCACACACGGCGGCGTCGCGCTCATTAATAGCGCGATGTGTGTAACGAGAACGCGCGTGCGCGCGCGTTAATGAGGCTCACCTTAGGCGCAAGCGCGACTTTGATTAACGAGCTGCTGCGCGAGACATCGCTGAATTGTTTCATTGTGTGTAACGGTCGCTTCGTATCTTGAGAATATGAAACCGCGAAATGCGCTCTATAGCTCTTTCTCGTGCCGCTGCGCGAGAAACAAGGATTAACCATTTGCGGCTTTTTCCTTCGAGTATAAATATATATATGGACGTGTGTAACTTTTCGAGCTGTAGAGCGGAGAAGAGACCCTGTCTTCTATTAATGTACTAATAGAGGTACAAGTGTACACTCTGCGTCTTTTATTTTCTTTCTCGGCTGATGCAGTTGTTCGCTCGGCTCTCAAACGCAGTTAGTCACTCGTAATTTTTTGTTTAAAAAAAAAGCTATAGATATATCACGGGACACTCGATTTTACGCCGGCTGACCGCGCGCGCGAGCCTCCTATAACGAAGCATCAGTACATATATATATATACGAGCAAGCTCCCCCTACAGGCATATGATACTCATAATCGCACTACGCAGCGTTGATCAAAGGCCAAACAAATGTAACTCTTTTTCCCGCGGAAAGCAGCCAGATCTACGCTCGCCGATAGCGATGTAAACAGCAATAAGCGAACGTTAATTGCCCTCGTAAAACTCCCCGCAGTCCCTCTCATTAGCACTCGCGCAGAGCTTAATTATATATCCGCATAGTGTAGAACAACGCGCAGCATACTGCGAACTTTATATATTCTCTTGCCGCGCAGGATAGCCTTAATGGTCAAGCGCGGAATGCATCTGTTTATAGGAAATATATATCATTTTCATATATATATATATATATAGAAGAGCGCGCGACTGTGACGGCTATCACTGCGGAGAGAAAAGCTGCGCTGCGGAATGAAGATGTGTCTATTCTAATTCGCGCGCGCGGGATTATTTTTCGATATTATCTGCTCGGCGCATCGGAGAAATTTACGATCGGCGGCGCGGCGTGCCGAGCATTGCTCGTGCGCCGCGCGATACTTAGAAAGTTTATTGTACGGAGATGTATATATTACGGATGGCGTGGAATAACGAGTCTTATATGATTTCATGTATATGCGAGATGTATACTCACAAGAGGCTTAATGGAATAATTGCTTAGAATTTGTTTGTTGAGTGACTTTTATCGCTCACTCTCTCTCTCTCTTTCTTTAAGCTGTATACTCGAGCATTCTTAGAATAACAGATTCTGAACGCGCCGTTGCGGTAATTGTACACATATGAAAACATATCTTTGATTTTACTAGTATATATATGACTATAATGTGGTACGAACGCTCACGTCTTCGACACAAATTTTACTTTGCTCTGATAATCTTCGATTATTGCTCGGTTATAATGATAACGATTCTTTCCCCTTATTCGCGCGCAGCTGAAAAAGAAGACATCCATTATAATATTCTTGTATGTATACAATTAAGCGATTGATGCTAATCGTACATGCGAATACACAAGTTTACAACAATGCAGGCGCGGACCTAATGCGTTTTATTCAATTCGTTTTGTTTATACGTGCTCGACTCTCAAGAGTAATAAAAAGAGATGACGATTACACTGCGTCCAAATAAACAGCGAAATTATGAATACACGCGATCGTTAAACCATTTACGTCGCTTAGATTTTTCTCGCGCGTCTATCCATACACGGCCACGAAGATTTTCACTGTTTTTCAGTGTTACAGTATAATTATGATCCCGTAAGGAGTGAGGCGCATTCAAATATACCTATACGTTTGCTCAATCGAAAAAAGAAACAACAATAATTAACCTACTTCGTCGCACGAGCCAATTAAAAAATTGCTCCACAAATATCCTCGCACGGAAATCGCCGGTTTATACCCGCAGCAAAATACACACTCATCAAGCATCCAAAATACACGCTGTGTCGAGCGCTAAACGACGGTAGCAGTCTACCCCTCCCAGATGATTAACCGTGTGCGAACGTTATATTTTCGCGCGCGGTCGCAAAAAACCAAGAGAGTGTCTGCCCCTCGATATTCTAATGAGGGCGTGTGCGCATGGTAATCGCGCAAAAAATTGAAGGTTGTTGCAAGAGAAGGGAGGGGGAGGGGGGGTCGGTTAAAGATATGCGCGAGCACGAGCGAGAATGGGAGGACGTCAACGCGCCGGAGGCGATCTGGAATCACGCGATCTTTGAGTTAACGCGCGGCGAAGGCTACGAAATTGATGCACGCACGCTACCTCGACTGTAATCGATCGTTGTATACGCTATATCAAAATTGTAGAATTTTCGCTCGGCATGATATGCTAAAAACACTAATTAACCGCATTAGAACCTCGTAATTTTCAGTTGCCGCCCACACCGGCTTTGAGGAAAGGAGAGAGCCTCTGTTGGGGTCGGGAGAGAATTTTCGAGTAAACGTTATCTCAGCTGCGCCACACGAATTAGATGAGAGAGGGAGAGAGAGAGAGAGCACACGCGCGTTATCGTTTCAATGCAAACCACCTAACGAACCGTCCTCGTCCCTTCGCAAGTCGGCATTCATCCTAAACGGATTTGGCTTCATTAAGCACCCCAGCGACGGTCAGCCCCCCTTGTAACTTTCGTACGCCTCTGTCGTACATATATACATACATACATACATACGTATATATACACACGTATACGCTTCGAGTTTTCTTTTCCGTTTCTCTTTCGTATTTTTCTCTTCCACTCGGTCGTTAGCCGCGCGAGTCTTTATAATTGCAGTTACGCGCATATTCGAATTTGCTTAGTAAACTCGTTTATTTCTGAAAAAAAAACCTATATTTATTTATTTTCTATATAATTAGTATAAAATTACTAGTATATTGTATATATAAAGCATTCGATCCTCGTCATAACAACGTATACGAATTTTCCTCCTTACTCGAGATCATTATTTCTCCAAAACCTTTTTCTCTCCAGTCTTGTGTATACTCTTTCTCCCACGGCGCGCTTCTCATTTGCCGCGCGTAACTATGGCAACAATGGCACTGCCTCGTCGGTGGCGGCAATCAGCCTGGCCCATGGAATTAGCGGGCGTAAGCACTCAGGCGGTGGCGGCCGTCGCTGCACTTACACACACACACACACACACACACACACATATATATATATATATATATATATATATATATATATATATATATATATATATATATATATATATATATATATATATATATATATATATATATAGCACACTCACACAGGCGAGGAGAAAAGTGTTTGCGCGTATACAGGGTGCATATACTCAAATCAAAAGTCCATTCACTTCGCCCGTATATAGATACGAGATATAATGAACAATAATTTTGCGAAAAGAAAATGCCGTGTACTAGGAGCGTAGGACGCGCTCGCCCTTACATCCACCATTTTAAAGCGAGGAAATGTCTACCCTTCCGCCAATGAGCGCATTTGCATGCCACCCTTTAAACTCGATCTCCCCATAGCCAATGAACAACCCGACCCCACTGCACACTTTACAAGCCCCGAAGGGTTGATGCGTGCGCATGCAAAGCGCTCCCCCACTCTCGGCAATCCTTTTTTAAACTCGCGCATCGCCGCCGACCAACCACGCGCGCGTCTTCCTCGATCCATCCCTCGGGGGTCGAGCGAAAAAAAAAATGAAGACTGTACACTCGAGGGGGGGTTCGCGTTATCGAGTGGGAGCAGGCCGAGAGACTTAAAAAAATGACGCATCGCCGCCACCAATCACGCGCCGCGGGAGGCCGTGGATGCGATCGCGTATGCGAGGGTGGCTTCTTTTTTTCGCAGGGCTAATCCGATTTCCTCTCGCTCGGTGTGTGAAAAACGATTGGGATGGCCACGCGCGCGCGCGCGCGCGCTTTCGTTTTTCAAGCGATGATGGGAGCTTCGCGGGCGACGCATGACGTTTATATCGCGGGAAGAGCTTTTTCTCGTTTCCGTGAATTATCATCTTGATTTAGAGTTTGAGAAATCATGATTTTTCACATAGGAGAGGGAGCGAGCGCGGCTCATCGGCGGGTAAATAAACGAGCGATCAATTCGTCCGGATCAGGGAGTAAACGATAGCATGTGCATTCTCGTGGAGAAACGAGTATATATACAGCGAGGACTGCCGGAGAAAAAAAACTGGACATTTAATTCTGTCGCTGAAATAACTGGAAGAGGATCGAATGGGAAATTCCGAACAAACGCGCTAGCAGGGAAATAAGAGCAAGACACCGACTACCCCCGCGTGTTGCCAGGCGCAGTTGCGTCTACTACCCCATAGCCCACACCGCTAGTTGGCGTCCATTTCTTCCTTCTTTTAATCTTACTTTCCCGTAAACGGCCAGCCAGGCGTTAATTCAACGGCATTGATTGCTACTGCACGAAACCCTCGTCTACCATGTGTGTATGTGTGCGCGTCTGTGTGTGTGTGGAAAGACTCGCGAAGCGCAGATTCCGGACCCTTGGTCTTCCTTTTCTCCTATACTCGCCTTCCTTCATCGTCCCCTTTTTCCTCTCGTACTCTGCACACACAGACAGTATAGACATCGACTATACTCGCTTTGTGATGAGTGTTATATATATACGCGTCGCGCGGGTGTACATCAGGAATCAAACGCTGACTCTGGGACTCTCTAATTTTGTTTGGACAATGTGGTCTCTATAAATCGCTTCTTTTTCTTGTTGTTGCTGGAATCGAAAAGAGAAAATGTATCCACCCACGCGCGAAAAACTTTCTCCCTTATATATTCTTATTCAAATGAGCGGAGGAAAGGGCGAACAACCCGGCTAATTGCTTATACAATCAGCCGCAGATGTCGAGATCCGCAGGCGTCGCATTAACATCCTGTATGCGTATGTATACCACATCCGAAAAAATCGATAACGCAGAAAAGTCGAAAAAGCATATATACAGCATTCTAAGAGAGAGAGAGAGAGAGAGAGAGAGAGAGAGAAAGAGGAGGGGGGAAGCAGAGCGGCTTAAGAAGCGGGCCTGTGTTCGATGCAAACGATCGAGATAAATGATCCTGAGGGAAAGAGCAAGTCCAAAGGGACGAGGACTGCGCGCGCGGTTTAACTGGAAAAAGAAGAGAGCGGGAAAAAGGCGGAAGAAGGTGGGAAAGGACACGAGGGGAAAGGGGAGGCGGGTCAATCTATAATAAAAGCCGGTCGCTCTCGCGCGCGCGCGCGCGCTATCTTCGCGCGAGCGACTCGTAAAAAAAGGGAGAGACCGCCGAGACTTTGCTTGAGAACGGATTACGAGGGTGAAATCGCAGGACTGATGGTCATCGACTATATGGCGCGCTGCTGCCTCCGCTGCTGCTCCGCTGGGCTACTATATGTCGCCTAAGTCGCCGGCGTCATGAAATTCACACTTGAATTGTGTACTCGGATAAGAAGAGAGAAAAGAGAACACGTCGAGGATCTCGGCACGATACGAGGATGATGTTGCTTCGGCTTAGCTCGAGCGGCAATAAAATTATAACGCTAAATTGATGGTTTTTGCCTCGTATTATTTTTACCTTTTCGCATTATACATGCAATAATAAAGTTCAATCTATAAGCGGTCGATTAGCGCGACAGGTATATATTCTCAACTTTTCAGCTCGGTTACCCATATAGGCAATATATAACGCTCCCGCGTCGGTCGCTGCCCCCTCGGCTCACCTGTCGAACCACTTATGCGCATGCGCGCAGGTAAAACGCGTGAAACGCGAAGCGTAATTTCCATCCGTTCAAGGTTCACGCTCGCGGTCTGTGCAGTGTAACCCTTCGCCGTATGGTAATGAGCCCGCAGAGCGCGTTTATTACACATGCACACGTGTTAGATGCTATCGGCGAGTCTTTAAAGCGCACTTATTGTTTGATACGCGAGCGAGCATAATTGCCGTGACCTTCGGTTATGGCTGGGTACTTTTTTTCCTCGTTTGAATATGCAACCCCGCAATTTTTTTTTCTTTCCTCGGGTACATCATATATACATATAGCCGCGTGGAATTAAGTTGTCCGCGAGCGTCCACGGATATGAAATTAATATCGCAATGGTGGAGTGTGCAGCGTTTTTCGTAAATATACGCGGCATAAATCGAAAAACAGCGAGAGCCCGTCGTGACGTCCCATAATTTCGTTTATTACAGTTATACCTCACGTTATTCTATATATATATATATATATATATACTGTATGTATACACGCGACGGTATAGAATCCATAAACGGGCTCGCGCAAACAATACAGAAATTATGTTCACGAGAGTTGGGCCGCGAGTTTTCGCAATCTTGGAAGCTCCGCCGCGGGAGACGGCCGTTTATTCGGGACACACACACACATGATGAGCAACTGCGAGCTTTTCTTTTAAGGAGAACATAGCCAGGGCGTATAGCATGTGTATCGCGAACTTTTGCGATTTAGGAGAGGAGCTGCGACTATACTGCTTCCGCAAGATATCGTTTGTCTCGGAATGGCCTGGATATTTATATATATATAAACGCGGTGTTACGTATACGAAAAATCTTCAAGCTGAAAAATAACGATAGAAAAAAAAACTGATCCCCAATAAAAAAGACTTTAGAAACTCGGAATCGCCGGCGCCGCTTAAAAGATCATCGCGTCCCAACAGCGCATCCGCGATCGGTCGACGATAGCACCTCTCCGCCTATCGCTCAAACTCAGACAACTTTCATTATCCTGCACATACACACGGCTGAGTAAAGCAGTCATAAAAGCTACACAGCCAAAGAGAGAGAGAGAGAGAGAGAGAGAGAGAGAGAGAGAGAGAGAGGTTTCTTTTAATTAAACTGTCGCGGACGACAGTCGGCCTCAAAAAAAAGCCGCCCGCCGCTCTATCTCTCCCGAGACATAACGAAGCGACAGAGGCGTTATCAGCGTTCGCCAGCAGTCCTCTTGTTATACGTACATCCGAGGGCAGCTCTTCCCATTGCGTAGAATCGGCTAAGCGCGTGATATCGACATGTAGGGAAGAAAGAGAGCGCGCGTGTGTGTGCTGGGACGTCCGATAGCGAAAAAGAGAGTCTAATTACCGAGGATTCGACTTACCCGCTCGTAAAGGGACGATTCCGCTACTGTGGGCCGGGAGGACGATGCTCGTAGACTACTGCTGCTGCTGCTGCTGCTGCGATGATGACGTTGATCTGAAAATTGATATTGATGTTATGGTATTTTTTTTTAACGTCGGATATTAATAACGATGCTTGCTATACGATATAAATATATATACATGCGGCGCGAAGGGAGCTGTTTTAACGATTTCCGATCACGTAGCGGCCGGTAAGCGCGGGAATCAGCGGCTACCCGCTAATCCTTTTGATCATATGTGTGTGTACGCGCGCGCGTGTGTGTGTGTGTGCGGGAACTTTAATTCGAATCTAACTTTTTTGACGTATTGTATATCTCAATATATTGCAAACAATATAACTCGGATTAAATTTCCGATTAACTAATATAAAAGGCTTCTTTCTTCGTCCCCTTTTATGGACGAGGCGCGACGACGGCGGTTTATTATATTCCTCGCGCGCATCTGGTCGCAGGACGCGATGGGCCGGACAAGTGTGCGAAAAACGTCAGGACGGCCGCTCGTATAACGTCGAGGCCGCGCGCAGCCTCTCGCAGAGTCGCTGGCACAGTGCACACGCCTACTCCGCCCTCTTTCACTTCTCGCTCCTTCTCGGGTTTTCTTATTAACGCTCGCGCGATGACTTTGTTTGCTTTCATTGCTCCTTTCTTGCGTCGCTGTCTCGTTATACGTCGCGGTAATTCGGAAAATCATGGTAAAATAGAGAAGACGAATTTTCCTTCGGAATTTCGCGAAATTATTACAGCCGAGCAATATCCTCGAGCTGTCAGACGTGCATGGAGGACTGGCCTCTTTATTGTCCATCAGAAGCAATATACAGCGCGACGATGTCCAGTGTATATTGCTTTACCTATACGCACAGTCGCGTGTCATCGTCGAGACGTTTCGCGCGAATAAACTTTCTCCCGAACACAATGGCTTCTCGATCAACGCCGGCTCTCATTAATTTCCAGAGCTCCACTCTCTCTCTATATATATAATACGCAACCCCGGCGACAAAGTTTCTGCCGATTGACGACTTTTCCCTCGCTATATATGCCCGACGTCGTGCCGTACGAAGCGTCCGGCTAATTTAGACCGACTGTTCCGTGAAATTAGCGGGGTCAACTGGTAATGAGAGGGTGAATGCCGAGAAAGGAATCCATCCCTCTCCGCTCGGCTAATCACCAAGGCCGCTCGTTAGCGAATTGAATGAACGCGCCAGCGAGAGAGAGAGAGAGAGAGAGAGAGAGAGAGAGAGAGAGAGGAGGAGGAGGAGGAGGAGGAATAAAAAGCCGATGATCGAGAGCGTCCGATGCAGCTGCAGCGCTTTGGATTCGCGCGCGAGCCATTGAAATCGTCGCGGGGCTTTTTCTATACGTACACTCGCTCGCGATTATTCATAAACTATATACCGCGGGTTTTCTCGGAAGAGGAAAAAAAATTCATTTCACATTTGACTGGTGAGAGGGGCGGGGAGGAGGAGCGGGCTTTGTTTGTTCATTAAAAAGGAAACGAGGTTTCCAAGATTGTGCATTGAAAAAGAGAGAAGCGCGCAAATACTCTCTGGCGCGTTATAACATTATTACTGCTCGAAAGGACTGCGCTTATTACGGGTTAGCTTTGTGCGGGGTTCTGTATACAATGTATTTTCGAAGTTAATTGCGTTTCGGGAGTAAGTCGCTCGCCGGGCAATGATTATTTCCAGGCAGCAGTATAGAAGAAGAAGAAGAAGGGGTCGCTGCTGCAAAAATCTTTCTCCGATCCTCTCGCCTTGCTTCTCGAGTTCGATCTAATACAGCCCTTGCCGAGAAGAGAGCGGGCAGTCGAGCGTGCTCACTTAATTCCCGCTTCGAGATGTAATTTGTGTCGCTTTGAAGCTCGGCGCATTGTTCTTCTCGGGAGAGGCGAAGGAGGAGGATATAACAAGGTCTCGTTTCAATGATTTCTTCGTTTACCCGCGCCCGACTACTACTACTACTACTACTACTACTACTACTCGCATTCGCCTTTTTCCTTGCAAACACGACGTTAATTGTCGGCAACTGCCAAGTGTTTTCGATTATGCACCCTTGGTATTTTCATCATCTGTACACAAAGAAAAAAACAGAATCGGTACGATGTTCGCTCGATCCTCGCTAACCCCGAAGTAGGCCAGCAGTCGCGTGCTGCGGGCCAAAAGATCGAAAAAATACGCTCGACTGTTTGTCTATCTCCGCGGTATTTTTTCCGCGGAATAACGTCGGCAGAGAACGAGCGCGTGTTGTCCTTTTTCTCTCTCTCTCTCTCTCTTACTCGCGCTTGCATTGTTCCCTTCGCGGAATCATAATCGTCGGTAATACAGTTTTTTGCCGACTTAATCGCGGCCGATTCGCTCGTTAAGATGTGAACGGCGGCCCGCGCTCAGCCTTTCTCGCATTTCTCCTCGTCGACGCGCCGCCGCCGCCGCCGCAGAAGAATCTCTGGCTGCTGCTTGTGCCTGTCTTTTATTATTATTCGAGATGACCGATGTGCGCGTGTGCGAAGGATGAAAATTAAACGGAGCGCGAGCTCGAGACTTTCTTCGGATATAAAAATCCGACGCATTGAGACGCCAGCTGTAGCGGAGGGGGGGGGGGGAGAAGACGCGTTAATAAATAAACCAATTAAAATTTAAATTCTGCCCGAGAGTTAAGTCGCTAATTGCGCCCGGGACAGGTACGTGCGCGGATTTGCAGCTGGAGGACGAAAGAAAGAGAAGTCGTCGTATGAATGCTAATCATTCGGTGTATTATATACATGTATATGTAGCTCTGCACGCAGGCAACTTTCTCGAACTGTAAGCGCTCAATTGTACATGCTCCTAGAGCTTTTTCGTTTCCGACGATGCGTCGCGATGATGAAAAAGAAGAGAATATAATCCTCGAGAGAAACCCTAGTAAACACTGCGCTCACGTCAAATTTCCCACCTCGATCTCGTCTCACGATTCAATTTTCCCTCACTCGCGCCACGCATCATCTACCCGTTCCACGCTCCTAAGCCAGTCGCCGGTTCGGCAAAAAAAAAAGAGCGGCTCGGCCAAGGTGAAAATGAAGTCGTAAGCCTCTCTCTCTTCTGATCGAGGAAAACGAACAAGCAGATATACGGCCCCGATGAATTTTCATTATGGCTTCTCTTTTTTCGCGGAGTTCGCGGAATAACGCACGTAGCCGAAGAAATCGAATTCCGGCCGCAGAGAGAGAGAGAGAGAGATTCTCAGATCGATTCCCGCCTTTATGCCATGAATATTCATCGGAGCTTGCACGTGCGAGAGATCCGCGCTGAGAAAAAGCTGCGGAATGCCTCGCGCGCTTGGAGAAATTAAAACTGCGCGGGGCGCGACCAGAAAAATATGCATTAGAGAAGAAGAAGACGGAGAAGAAGAAGAGAAGGTCGAGTAGATATATAGCTCGTTATAATGGAAGAGAAAGAGAGCTGAGGTTTTATATGCAGAGCCAATTTTGAAGGAATTCACGGGGAATATGCTGACCGACTGGTGTCGTGCGTAAACAAAGTCCGTGGAATTTAATGATTGATATTTTTACCGGGAAGTGCCGCCCTTTCTTTTTGCCGTGTACTCCAATGAAGGGAATGTCATCAACGCGTGTGTGTGTGTGTATACGTTATATATAAGTTCGGGGTATTCGTGGACGCGAGCATATATCGTCGCGCGCGGCTCGAAAATGTGTAAAAAATAAAGAAATTAACAATTTAAAAGAGGATGCGCTTATATAAAACGTAAAAAACGAGTGAGCCGTCCGACCGGCCATATAGTTTTTTACTCTCGTATGCGTGTATATATACAAGACACTCTCCTGCTGCTCTAATTAACAAGGAATCAATCAATGCGCCGCCGAGAGAGACAGAGAGAATTCCGTGGAAAAGCTGCACGGCCGAGTGAGCGATAAACTAAAGGATGCAGCGGTGTTTAAAGAAAGTTTCAAAACCGCAACTACACCCCGGGGACCTCTGCGGTTATTTTTTCTCCCCCGGAGCTATATATACAAGACGTCCGATTGCGCATTACTCGAGCTCTGCGTTCCTGGAAGCTCATCGCATCGCGAGACTATAGGGGATAGTTTATTCATAGACTTGAGAGAGATTGCGTCGGTGCAAATAGAGCAGACGATTCATTTTCGCTTAGGAGAAATTAAAGTCAAACACGCGAACTGGAGTATATATATATATACAAGAGCCGCGCAACTCAATTACGGTACATCAATGATAATCCCTCTCCAAAAAATAAACCGACTCGGAATTCGACTCGCGGTGTGTGTTTGCCGAAGACGAGCTTTCGAGGGCTGAGACATGTTGACGCTTTAGCCGAAATAAAGT